>ML170158.1:1444858-1471455 GCA_004355085.1 Rickenella mellea
TGGAATATTCGGTTAGTTACGTAAGTTTTGTTTAGCTACACACCTTGAGTCAAACATCTGAGCTTTTGTCATAGACGCCCAACACACCAAATCCGACAGCCCGATGTCGACGCGTGTCCGTACGTGTTATGAGTCTTTACACCTTAGCGATTGTTTTCGCTGATAGATACTGCAGAAAAGGGTGGACCTAAATTCAAACCAGTAACGACAGCGAGAAACGTCAGAGTCAGCGAGGGACCTTCGAGAAACACATCCGTGGTACCCGAACGCGTTCCACGGTCTGAGAACGTTGTTTCAACAGACAGCGCTTCAAGAATTCATCATACAGGATCAAATGAACCATTCTTTGTTATAGCTCAGCCTCCTCAGACAAATCCAAACTTAGGATTTCCGAATTCAAATACTTTCGATAAAGTTGGTCGAACTGGCGATTGGCCGAATGGGGTACGTGCACCTTTTTATAATCTCTGAATTAATCCTAAACACCTCTATGTAGACTGTCAATCATGACATACCAGCCCATGCGGAGGGTTCGACTCACATGGACGGATATGTTCATCATGGGACACCCATAGTTCTTCCTACGACTCAGCCCAGGCCCATTGCCCCCATCGTCCCGTCAGCACCTCCATCTGACCCTTTCATTCACACTGTTATCAATACGGGGAGTGCAATACAGGCTTCACGTTTCGGCATTGCAGATTCTGTTTCAACCCCGATAGACGAATTCTCAGTTGGAACGTCAGACCATGATATACCGCGGAACAGAAACACGGAGTTTGGCGCCACGATTTTCTCTCAACATCTATTACCAAGTTCAGTCACCCCGTCGACAGCTATAAGTGTGTCGGAGGGGAGAAGCACGAACGTCACCATGGTCCCTGAAGTCGTCATTGATTCTAGTAACTTCCTCGGACAACATTCTACTAGCGGAGTTCTCCCTTCTGGATCACAGCCAAAGCACAAAGGACCGACAAGGTCAAAAAGGACAAATACTGATGAAGTCCATGGTGACAAAACAATCGATCAACCAATGAATAGTCCGTTGACCCAGCGAACACGTTCACGTTCTTTAAATGCAGAAAATGGCGATGTTGATGCGGAAGGAGAAGTTCACAAACCGCGCAGCAAGAGGCGTCGACGCAGCATATCTAAGTCTTCAGTCAGCCGAAGGTCGCGCGCTCCATCAATACCTCTTTTCGATCCGACTGCGGATCCTGGCGACGAACTTGACCCCACTGTTATTACCATGGCTAACATATGCGACGATACTGGCCATGGACGCATCAGCACAAAGGCTGTAGAAATACAACGGAACCATTCCTCTTGGAAGGCAAGTAATCGCGAGAAACGGGCGCGAATGCGGGACCTTACGGAAGGGAAGAAGTACGGCAGGACGGGGGATGACTGTGGTGCTATGAGTAGCACATTGAATGCGAACGTGCCAACAGGGCCATCTGAACAGATGGGTACAGGTGGAGAAGCAGTTGCTGGACCTTCGAGTGTTATGCTGGAGTCTACCGAGGTATCCTCGTCAAGACATGCCAGTGAAGCAGCCGGAGAGGACAACACCGGCAATGGATTTAACTACTCAGCCCCTCTGTCAACAAACCGGTTTAATGTCCAAGTTAGGATTGGGCCGAACGGGGAGACCATAATTGACGAGGAAACACTTTATGTCGACAGAGCCAACGACCCTGATCTTGCCAACGAGGAATACACCCATATTGAAGAATCTGACCAGACAAAATTCGTCAATTCCCAATCATACAGTAGAAAGCAACGCGGAGCCCGATGGAGTGCACCGGAAACGGAACTTTTCTACGATGTAAGCCAGTTGAAGTGTCGCAAGCCAACTACTTATGATGCTTTTATAGGCGCTTTCACAATTTGGTGAGAATTATGAACTCATTTCTTATGTCCTTCCTGGTCGGGACCGCAAGTCTTGTAAAAACAAGTTCAAGGCAGAAGACAAAAAAAATCCGAACAGAATAACTTATTGTCTAAATAATCGTGTCCCATATGGTAGGATAAGATGCAGCACACCTCACGCGAAGATGCTCATTTCGAAACGCTCAGATATTCAAACATTGTCTCGCATGACAGGCAGAGACTTTTCAGGTCCGACACCCGAAATTCGGGTTCCAGAACCACGACGTTTTGGAGATGACGTTCCTTCGACAGAGAATTCTCAACCCGCGAAGGAGGATACGAGCCCCGCAGCGCCTGCGAAAAAGAAAGGTCGAACACCACGCGTCAATGACGAAGGTGTTGAAGTTCTCGGTGACATCGACACTTTCGGCAAGGACGGTGAGGATCTTCCTGCAGGTCAGAGCACCCTTCAGTGACGTTCATGTACGCAGTCTCAAGTAGTAGGCAATAAACTGAACTGATATTCAGAAGACATGCACATGAAACTCCCTCTTTAACACAATGTAAGCATCCTCACCCCGATAGTCAATGCAAGGAATAGCCCACCTGCGTTAAGTCGTCCACTGTGATTAGATGATCCTCCGTCAACATGCCTGCAGAGGTAAACGATCGATCGATGCCGTGAATCATTATTGCCGTGAATGGGAGATGTGTCGTGACACGTTCAGAGAAGTGGTCCAGATTAATTGTTGTAGGCCAATTGATAACTCGCATTTCTGAGCGATCGTCAGGCTTTGAGTGAACAGACCAAGGGTTGAAATCGAAAACCATGGAAAGTCCATTCCCCGGTGTGTGGTAAACAAAGCGACTCCCGTAGACGTAGCAAACCCATGTTAAGCTGAGCGGATTATGAAGAGTCAACATTCTGCTGCCTTGTGACCCCCAATCGCTCCACCGGACGCCGAGCTGTCGCCAACGTTCCGAAATTGATGATTCCACGGGGACATTGTTCAAGTGAGGAACAAAAGTCGACAGTGGGACAACGAGGATTGGTCGTTTCCGCGTGTTACTAAGTTCAAAAGTAATCACAAAAATTCTGTTTTCAGGCGATAGCTGGAACGGTGCGGAAGGGGTTGAATCATCGCCTTGTTGACCGAAAGAGAAAGAAGGGTCCGATCTGATCAAGACATCGCGGATACCGAATCCCTCGGAAATCTCTGGTAAATGGAAGCTGGAGACGACGAAACAAGTCTGGCTGGACAAGGCAGCTCGTTTCTGGAAGTCTACGATAACAAGAGCGGCCGAGACTTCCGTGTCCTCTGGAGGGTCCTCCCGGGTGGGGATTGCTATCAGTACGTGGCGATTGGAAAGAAATGCGAACGAATAAATATCTTCAGCTTGATCCTATTATGCCAGGCTTCATCAAATCCACCCAATTTTCCAATCAAATCGACACGCACCACCTGCACCTGACCAGTGCACCAATCCCAGATAAAGAACCTCATGTCAGAACCGTCTACCTCAAAATTACGCATGCTCATGCTGCATAACAAGCCCACGTAGGTTTGGCATACTGCAATGACATAACTCCCGGGACTATCTGGAACGCTACACCGGATGAGAGGCGCCTTAGCGAGAGGATGGTTGTGGTTTGAAGACATTGTCCGGAAATGCAGGCTAATGCACCAGTCCTCGGATGCTTGACTTTCTATCATGATTACTTATTGTAGAATGGCCAGTTCGTCAGACGAACTCACACGTAGGTCTCCGAAATGAGAACTATGAGGTCTTGAAATGGGTCGATGGTAAAATCTCGTACGTGCACATCAAAATGAAGACTCCACGACCGAGCTTCAATTCGCCGGGTTGGGCTCGGGAGTTGGTTGAACACCATATCTGTACTCCCGATTTGCGTCGGCGGTTTTCCCTGAGCGAGAACACCCCCGGCAAGTTCCCAGATATTTCCACCTTCCATGGGGATCACATCGTGCTTCGACCATGTCAGATGCCGCCACATCTTTTGGTAATGTTCCAACCCCCGAAGACGCTCCTCGGTTGTCAAAGACGCATCGGCAGGTCCGTCTACCATTCCCGCTATCCCTAGCTCGATGGTATATTGCAAAACTTTATGTTCCTTGATAATTGCATAGATCAGCCTATTTACCTGAACGAAAACCGGGTCAATACATAGCCTGGTAAGCGACCATCTTACGAGAAGAAGCCATAAGCTCACGGGTTGCACTCTCAGTAAGGATAAAAAATCAAGCTTTAACAATATGTTCGTTAGTAGCTCTGTCGGAAGGTCACAGAGGTTCACGTTCATGTCGGTCGACGGTCGGTGTAGAAGGTGCTAATTGATCACGTGCTTCCGTGACACAAACTCTTGTAACGCGACTTCGTGACGCGTGACATCTCGTTCTTTCAACTTCCCCATCTTCATCGCCCAACGTAATCTCGAACAGAATGCCTCCAAGACGCTCCGATTCTCAAAGCATGCCTCCTCCATCGCGTTCTGGCAGTCCTCCTGTCGACGAATCAGATGAAGTACACCAATCCACGCCGTGCATATATCCAGCTTACCGTCTTCCCCGCGCTAGACTCCGTTCTTCGACTCGGTCGACGAGTTGCAACAACATGTAAGTAAACAAATGCGCATCAATTGTTCTGCTCTGCGCGTTCCATGAATGTCTGTCTTTTATTCCTCACATGATGCTGGTTTTGTTCCATTGTGTGACCATTGGCTCATTGGTCGCTCCAGGGAATCAACGTCCAGGACATCCTGAAGCTGAAGGTCCATAAAGTTGCCTACTCTATCGTATAACTCCAATTTGTGTTATGGCAGTCTGCGGCGCTGAATACTGTGTCTGGCGTCAACATGACTCCACGGCGACAGCTGCTGAAAATCAAGGTATGGCGTGACCACCTACGGTGAAAATGGCTCAATGTTTCCTACAGGGCTTGTCTGAAGCGAAGGTGGAGAAGATTAAGGCCAGGATTCCGTACCCACGCTTGAGTTTTGACTGACGATGATGCATATAGGAAGCTGTGCATAAAATAATCGTGAGTCTCCTGGGAGGCATGAACCTAAATTGACATTTTCCAGGGTTCATCATTTGCGACTGGGCTGGAGATGCAAGACAAGCGAAAGAGAGTGTTGACTATTAGCACGGGAAGCAAATCCGTGGACGCCATGCTGGCCGGTATGCCCTTAATAATCTTCTTGTTACGTCTCCCTGATGAGGCACTCGAAGGGGGAATTTCTTCTCAATCCATTACGGAAGGTGATCGATTCAGCAGCTGTGTGTGTCCCAAAAATGACCGTTACCATAGTTTACGGAGAATTTCGTACCGGAAAAACGCAACTGGCGCATACAATGAGTGTCATGGCACAATTACCTGCTGAACTTGGTGGAGCTCAGGGAAAGGTGAGTCCAACTTGGATTCAAAGCATTTTTATCGACGTCCACAATTGTATTAGGTCGCATACATCGATACCGAAGGTTCGTTAATCACCGTTACTAGCTTGGCTCTCTGGCTAATACGACTTTTTCTCAGGAACCTTCCGACCGGACCGCATAAAGGCTATCGCAGACAGATTTGGTGTCAACGGGGACATGGCGCTTGAAAACATTCTTTACGGTTCGAATGTCTCCATACATTATTCTTTACATCCATTACATATCTTCCAACAGCACGAGCATTCAACAGCGAACACCAGGTAACCCCCTCAAGCGCTCAATTGCCCTCGTGATCCTCACATAGAAGCAGATGGAATTGATCAACGAATGTTCCACTCGTTTTGCGGAGGATAAAGACTTCCGCCTCATGGTACGTGATGGATAAATCGATATACTTGGACACACAGCACGAGCATTTTTAGATCGTGGACAGCATCATGGCTCTCTTTCGCACAGATTATTCCGGCAGAGGGGAACTTAGTGAACGCCAGCAGAAGGTGCGTACCAAACCAAACTGATGTAGTCTCTCATTCCAATTGCATTTAATAGCTTGCTCAAGTAAGTGCATTTCGTTAACCCTTCGCCATCACGCCTGACCATGGAGCAGATGCTCTCCAAACTTACCAAGCTCTCCGAAGAGTTTAATGTGAGTCTTCCTTTCGCAATTACAGGAATGCTTGAAATGAAAATTTCGTAGATCGCTATTCTACTTACAAATCAAGTACAATGTGAGTACAGATTCTATCTACTGCCTATTAATCCAACCTTGTAATTCCCAGCTGACCCGGGGGCGACAATGACTTTCGTTGCCGGAGGAGCACTCAAACCAATCGGAGGTCATATCCTCTCGCATGCGTCCGCGTATCGACTGTTTCTCAGAAAAGGTTCGACGAATCCTTTGCGGCGTTGGTGTTGAGGTCGTTGCTGAATGACATGATACTGCTAGGTCGCGCGGAGGAACGCGTTGCGAAACTCGTCGACAGCCCTGATAGACCAGAAAGCGAAGCATCTTATAAGTTAGATGAGGGAGGCTGGGCGGACGTCTGAAGCATTTTTCGTTTAGCTATTGAGCAATTCATTTGGACTTTGCACATTATTCACGATCACTCACTGTACATTTCCGCATAAATCAGAGATTAGATCCGCATGGTTTTACTGTATCGCTTACGTCGTTATATATGTTGTACTGTCTGTGTGCACTGAACGCTTGCGAAAACTTGAGCTGTGATATCTGGCATCATTTGGCACGTGCAGATCTGACCATGGATTTTGGATGTGAAGGGTTGCAATGCCAGGCAGACGAGGTGACACCAAGGCCAAGCAGTCCAGCAGGGGGTGGAACTTGAAGGTAAAAGGAGGAAAGTGATCACGGTCTAAAAATTTTGCTGGTGCAGCATCTGCGCATGTGAGTTGATAATATAGAGGCTACAGCCCGCAATTCCACCTACCATTGAATTACCGTGTGTGTCGACGATGCCACCAACGCCCCTCTAAATCGCATCGAAAGAGCGACGGGACTCAAACGTCGATGGTTACTGGCCGCGTGCAAACACTCTTGCTTGAATGGAAATGGAGGCTTGATGCCAGTGCAGAATCCTTGGAGTTGGCGAAATAATTAGAGGTGCCTGTCATTGGTGTCAATTTCCGAAGTGAATTTCGTGGCTCGTTTCGGTGGTGACCTGAAGTTGGAAGGTTGAAGAAGAGGAAGGTCACACACATATTACAGGCCACATGGCCAACTGCGGGCACGTTCGCGCGACCGCAACGATGCTTTCAATGCGTCGGGGGGATAGTCTGAGAACAGTGAAATCCGTGAATCTTGTTATGACTATCCGTGCCGACTGTGGCTTCAGGCTCTGGAATCAAAGGGGTGAAAGGACGCGACCGCACGGATTTAGCCGTACTTGTGGATGATCTCAACCACAACCGTTTCCGTGGACCATCGCAATGTCTTCTCCAATTTGCATGAGTCCGCATACAATTTTACAAGAGCGTAGTGAGGTGTTGGAAAATCTTCGCTGCTGTGTTGGGCGCATTGGGGTCAACTCGAAAGCCATTCGGGCCACATAATCCTCCCTGAGTGAGCAACTAACGCAAAAGATGTTGTACCATTGGCGAAGGCAAGTGGATACTTCCTCATTTTGCTGAGTGATGGCAAAGGCGCGGAATATTTGGCTTTCTTCGATTTGAGCCATCTTTGACATTTTTACATCGCAGATCCGAGTCTGGTGAAACTGTTGGTGTTGTCTTCTTTCTATTGTGGATTTGCACACAAACAGTCGGACGTGCACGAGAGCTTGATATTCCATCGCAACATAGTTCAGTTAGATTGAGGTTTATGGGACTTGCTTCCCCCACGGCCAGTCTCGGAACCGCGGGATTGGGAGGTGAGTGTATAACCCATGCATTGAGCTCACGGTCTGCATAGGACGGACAGTTATATCCCCACATCTTGGAGGGATTCTTGCATTCACAGTGAACTGAGGTTCGCCGATGTTCCTCTGGCAGTCTCTTGTCCTTTTTCCATTGAGCATTGGGTTGCTTTTCGCTCTTGGGGGAATTGGATTTTCTCTTGGCGTCGCCGTTGAGTTTTCGTCGCCCACCGTTGCACACTGATGAAGATTTTAGGTCAATTGTGTTTGTCATTGTGCTGGTCAACCAATGGTCGAGAGTCTGGCGGGCGTTCCCATCCTTGGTGGAGTCATGTCCCAATATGGTAATTAGGCGGGGCCGAAGGAACTGTTAACAACGAAACAAGTAGCGAACACGGTGAAGGACAGGATAAACTTCCAAACCTTCTGATAGAATGCGGTTGGCATCTGACGTGTGCAGCCATCCGGGACGGCGCAAAAATGGCCAGTTGACAGCATTACGCCTGAGGAGCCTTTCGACCATTGTCATGAACTGGTGAATCGGTGTTGATCGCCGTTCGTTCGAGGACCGGCCACTACGCGAGCCTCGTAAATCTCCACCTCGCCGACATACCCCTGCTTCATGGCGAACTGTCACTCCGGAGACCGACTGAAATTCTGAATTCCTTGCAATTTGATGGTACTCCGCCCACGAACTGGTCCGACAAGCTGTCGAAATTGTCCCTGAAGAGGAAATAAGAACGAAGCGAAATCACACCTATCCACAGATCCTGGGGTTGGCAAATCTCGCGCCGAGAAATGCCTCTCAAGTCCTCTGATGGTTTATTCACGGATGCCTGAAAGCGGAGATCCCCCGGCCAGATTCGAAAGTTATCCTTCTGTAACTCCAAGGCGTGGTGGCCAGATCGGAGGTGGTCCTAGCTAGATGAGTTGAGGAGAAAAAGGTCAAGTATTTTTGTGATTTTGCGATGACCTTCGTTTGTGTGCATTAGGCGCGCCACCGAACGGGGGCAAATTCCACGCGAGCCGTTCCTGAGGCAAATCATGCAAAATAGCCGTCCGATCCTTTGTTCGATCATTCCAAAAGCCACTTCAGCCGTGTCCGTTTGCGGAAAGGGCTGGATGTTTTCAGAAGACGTCAACTGGGCCACCCCGCTACCGCAACCGAACGTATAAATTGGCCGCGCCGTTTGGAGTTCTCTGTCCTCTCCCCACCATCTCCCAGCGGTTTTGTCTTTTTCGAAGTTTGCGTGTTTCTTGGCCCTTCGACCGCCATTTCGATGCCCAAAAGGGCTCCCATTTACCCTTCATTCACCCTGGTGGTCACCGAGAGACTCATCAAGTCAAACCATGTTTGCCACTCTCGGGCAACGTATGGAGAGCATCGTTCCAGCCACCATCTTCCCACCCCAGACCCGCTGATGGTGAGCTCTGCGTTCTCTGTCGAAGATTTTGGCAGAATTTTATTCGACTCCTCTCTATATAGCGGACCATTGATCGTCGATGGCAGACGTCGAAGGCACCACCACCTTCTCCACCAAGTGTTCGTGACGATGTATTGACATAGACAGCACTTTTAACTGACATTTTTTTCTTTCCGCAGGTAAATGATCAAGACGCATCACACATACAGCCAACTCTTCATCCAGTTGACGACGACGATATTAGTGAAATCAGCGATATCTGTCTGGACGACACTACGGGACAGGTACAACGCCGGAGAAGCGTAAATCCTCTGGTATGTGATACCTTTTCTTGCAAGAATGTCTTAATGATGGTACATTGGTAGTTCTCGAAGATGGGGATCCTTCAATTTATTTCGCTTTTTCGACAGTTGAAGCTCACGCGTGGCAACAACAGTCACTGATGGGAAGTGCACCGTGGTGATATCTCGAATGCACATCTTCTTGAAACGTTCGTTCTTGACTATGCCGGTTTTCCGACACTCTCATTTCTTGTGATTACACTCAAAATAAAGAAAACATCATACGTGTTACGTATTATACAATTTGGCTAAGCTTCACCTAATCATACACCACTGCTTACGAGGACACTGGACGCACTTGGGAGCCATAAATTGTGCGATCTATGTTTATATAGGTGCACGCCGAAGATCTACTCCATGGCTGGCTACATTCATGGTAGCTGTTGCGCGCTTCCTGGGTTTCGCTACTCATTCAGGCATGCATTCGCCTGGGGCGAAGCCGTGGACAAATTGTTCTTTTGAACATCTTCAAGTTTTTTGTTGATGCAATTAAGAATTACATATGTAGGGAGTCACCTGGACGTACCAATATCACACCACTGACCTTCGAGTTGGGACGCGTCAAGCGCTTGAGATTGTGACCCAACTCATGAGGATGCTTGAAGTTATTTTCGCTGTCACCTGAAAGGTGTTGTGGCTTTTCAAGTTTTCGAGAAGGTGCTAGGTTGGGTCGATGAGTATCAACCACCTATACATTGTTAGCGGAGACCAAAGGGTAATGTGGACGTTGGGGCATACATGTGAATGTTGAGTCCCCCTGGAGTGGTAGTTTGGCATTTTCCAATAAGGATTGATTGAGTCAACTACCATCTGGGAGAGGATCAAAAGAGTGCAAGACACAGAAAAGAAATAGCAAACCGTCTTGGGATCATCTTGCAAATATAAATCCCTGGCCGACGGTCTGGTACGACGCCGCCGGACGCCTTTCACAGTACGATGATGACCAATGGCACCGGAAGGATACATCTCCTGCGTCATAACGAGAGCAAAGGTCGGGTATCGAAATTCAGCAGGATGGGAGGGCATATTGACGGGGAGCCGATTGGCGTCGCGGTGACGAGCGCACTCAGTGCCAACGACGCTCGACAAGCAGCAGACTTTCCCCCTCATAATTTCACCTCGTGTGGGGCTTCTTTTAAGTACTGCTAGAGCGCTCAGTAATAAGGGACCATCGGTGGTTATCCATGAGGACATACACGACTCCTCGGTGATTTGCAAATCCGGAATGTATGACCCTGTTAATTAGCGCCAATGGCGTAGAAGCGCCAATCATGATCGGAATGCCGAGAAATTTCAAGAGCATCGCAGCGACTGGACGAACGTCGGTTCTGTCCTCTGACGCTGCTTCCACTAGCCACGATGACCACAGATCGCTTTTGGAACCATTTCGATGCAACATTAATGGAACGTTATGCCGCATCTGAAAAAAAATTGATGGTGCGAAAAGCTGTAAGGGCGTTAACGGCGCCGTTAAGAAGGAAGAAACGCCTCATGGCTATGGAGCGAACCGAGGTATCATTAGTGACCTTACCATAACCAAGTTTAGGTCTTCATAAAGTGATAAGGTGCAATATACCACACCATGCAGGCAAAAACCAGTGCATTAATGTTCTCGAAAGAACCACAAGTCCAGGCACTATGATAGATGGCTGGAAAGAAGCAATGGTTCGTCACCACCATAAATGCGCACGAATTATGGTGCAAGAGAGTGATTCACGATGCACTCCATGTGATGGCTCGAGATATCAACAACTTGCAGGCGCCATAACTGGCCAAGACCCATTGCTCTGAATATGCTTAGCATCCACAGCGGAAAACCCTGGCCGAAGCGCCAATGTGGAGCCCTGCGAACAATATGTCTTTCAAAGGTATTCCCCGAAGGCCAATCGCTGCACAGTTTGCTTTAAACCAGAATGACATACATGTGTCACTGTATGCGATGTTCGTTCCCGCTTAAACCCATCAACGTGAATGGAGTGTGGTCTAGTCCAAACAACATCTCGCAGCCCTGCATCGTTCACCATCAAGTTGGGCCATACGACTGTCCACCAATGAACGTCATTCATATGCCGGAGCCAAACGACTGAGCAAGTTTCCTGGGCGTATTACCGACGAGGCATCTTCGAGGCTGGGGATCGTAATTGACGTCTCAGCAAACTGGCAAAGAGAACTGAGGTGACAGCGGACAACGAGAACCTTACATATGTGGTGAGTTTAGCGTTGAGAGTTGTGGTACGTGGCTTACCAAGTCACAGCATACGTAGCATGCTGATTTCGCAGCTCGATGTTCGGGGGACGACCAATGGGAGTTCCTTGCGTTATGCAAGTTTGGACGTCTCCTGCATGCCCCTCTGGAAGATTATGTCAACCAAATTGAATAGTATAGCGTAGAAAATACAAACCGAATATCTCTTCAATATAGACGGGTTGTACCCCTGCGGCTGCGCCTCCCGCATTTTGAGCGAGCGCGTCCACGTCAACCCAGTGCCACTCGTCCACACCGGGTTTGTTTTCAGGTGTAAATGCATTCCGACTCTGGCTGACACGTAGCATCCCAAGAACTTCGACTTGGTTGTCCGAATTTTGTTTTCTCATTGCAGTTAGATCGGCGAACTGCTTTGCGATGAAGCCGCGGTCAACCAGAATCGTAGTGCCGTTCGGTCGCATGAGGGGTGTGATGACTTGATACCCAAGAACGCCATCTCTAGGACGTGGTCCAAGTAGAACTGTATGCGCATGATCCCATCTTCCATGCTCGCAGACTTTCCGAAACGTAAAATCAGGAACGGCAGACATACTAGAAAACATGCTAAATGAACGAGCATGGGGGCGTTGAAATAGTGGTACTTTACGCGATTGGGGAGTGACATAGGATCACGGTCAAGTTTCTCTTGGAGCTCGTCTATGAGATTGACCTTCCATTTGAGACGCTGGACTTGCCAGACACCCAGACCGAGGGTGAAGATTGGAACAAATCCGACGATAACAAGTGTCGGGTTCAACCACGACAGCTGACGAGCGCGGTAAACATTCTCGCCTTCATTCCTGAGACATTGGGAGTTATGCACAGCGCGATGCGGCCTGAAGAAGAGATGCCTTGCCAATGATGTTCGTGACTTGAGCATACCAAGGTTGCTGACGTAAACTCACTACTTCACCGTGACGCCGCCGAAATATACAGCGCCGCAGCGAGGTCAACGTTAGACAACTACCATGTACGTTCGTACTCACTGCCGAAGATACAAAATTAACTCCATTGGGCAGGTATAACTCGCGAAAAGGCCAAGGAGGCTTTGATATTGATGGTGATGAAGTTCACTACCCAACGAGACCAGTGGACAAGGACAAGGCCGAGCAGGAGCTCGTTGTCAACATTAAGAAGGCCACAAGTCCAGAAGAGTCTGCTCCAAAGCAGAAACATGTCAGAAGTATGCATAATCTTACAACAACCTGCGATTTCTCATCAGCCACACAGAGTGTATTGTGTATACATGGGACTATCACAGTTCAATAGCTTTCTGGACGGGACTTCGCGTGCAGCCCATCCTATCAGATGAGGTTCAAACATTCAAAGCTCTGATCACTGTCCACAAGGTTATCCAAGAAGGCCATCCCGTTGTGAGTCCTCCGGTATTACAGAGCCATCCCATAGCTGGACCAACATATTGCAGACCATCAAGGAGGCTCATAGTCAGACTGGTTGGCTGGAAACTTGTTCAAGGACAGTTGGCTCTGATGGAACCCGAGGTTTTATCCAACAATTCGACCTTTGAAATATCTGAATATCTGATACTTCATCAGGTTACGGTCCCCTTATTCGAACTTATGTTTCATTCATTCTTGCGAAGCTCCGTTTCCATCGAGTTCGACCCGAGTTCAACGGTCTCTTTGAATATGAGGAATACGTGACGCTAAAAGGCATCGACGACCCCAATGAAGGGTGGGTCCGAAGTCTTTCAGGCATTATCAAATCTGAATCTGCTTCAGCTATGAAACCATCTCAGACCTTATGGGTCTCCAGGATCAAATTGACTCCTTCCAGAGGATGGTTTTCTCACATTTCCGCCCTTCAGCTAACAATGAATGCCGTATTTCGTCGCTGGTACCACTTGTGAAAGAGAGTTGGGGAATATATCGTTTCATCACGAGCATGTTGCGTGCAATGCACCGAAGTAGGCCAAATCTGTCTCCCAAATTTATGCCTAATAACTATTCTCACAGGGACAAACGATATGGAGGCTCTCGAGCCTCTACGATCACGATATAGCTCTCAACATCATAACTTGCGGAAGTTCTATTATGAGTGCTCAAATCTTAAATACCTGACGGGATTGATAAATGTACCAAAACTCGGAACGGTATGTTGGCACAGTCACCTGGGCATTTATCCGCACTAACTGAGACCACAACGCTTGGTAAATGGTAAGGATCCACCAAATTTACTTGATAATGGCGATGCCCCAAACCTACCCGCACGCCCAACTACCACAAAGGCAGCGACACCACCGCCTGCTGCACCGTCACCTGACGCTGCGATGATATCAGAGCAAGCGCGGATGTTGAAGGAGTACGAGGACCAACAGGCAAAACTTGAAGCACAAAGAGCGGCTGCGGAGCGTGAACGACTTGAACGAGAGGCTGCGCAACAACGGGAATTCGAACGCCTTCAGCAGGAACAGGCGGAACGTGAACAGCGAGCTCAGGAAGAGCTCATGCGAAATCAAATGACGAACATGAATAATCAAGCTGCAATGCGCGCAAATGAGCTGGAACGAGAGTTATTAGCAATGCGGGGGCAGTATGAACGAGACCAGTTGCTTTTGGAGCAGTACGATAGGGTTCGTTTGACAATTCTATTGCATGCTGTTGCCCTGACTTAGTTACAGAGGGTAAAAGCTTTGGAAGGAGAACTTGGTGTCATCAGCGCAAACGTCGGCTCCCAGCTCACGTCGAAAGACGAACTCATCAAGCAACTTCAAGACCAAGTCACGCTCTGGCGTAATAAATACGAGGCTTTGGCTAAACTTTACAGCCAGCTACGAACGGAGCATCTTGACATGCTTGCAAAGTTCAAGCAGATGCAGCTCAAGGCCAATTCTGCGCAGGAGGCTGTCGACCGCATGGAACGCATGGAGCGCGATGTAAAATCCAAAAACCTGGAACTTGCTGATATGATTCGCGAACGGGATCGCGCGCGCTTCGACCTTGACCGCCAGAAAGCGAGCCACAAAGATGAACTAGATCGTCTACGACGGGAAATCAACTTTGCCAATGAACGCGCCGAAGATGCAACCAGGTCTAAGAGCTCAGAAGTTTCGAATGTACTGTCTAAATACAACAGACAAATGACTGAGTTGGAGGATTCTTTGCGCGTAGGTATTCGCTTCAGAAATAATTTCTTTTTCTGAACGCTTTACAGGCGAAACAAATACAAATTGATGACCTTCTGCGGAAACTCGACGGCTCAGGGGGTGATTTGGAGCGGTTGCGCGAAGAGAAGGATCAAGAAATTGCCATCCTGCAAGAGGGGATGGACACCACAATCCAACAACTGCATGAGGCTCAACAGGTAATGATTCATCCCATTCGATGATGTTCCACGACCAACGAATTTTGCAGACCCAGGGCATTGTCGACCAGGCCACAAACGCTCAAATTGACACACTGATTCTGGATAACAGAAAGAAGCTGAACGAGATCATCGGTAAGGATGACTGAACGTCAATGTTGTCATCATACTTATCTCTGTATCAGACTCCATTCTTCAAGCCTGCGTTCAGAAGGTGGACGACGCCATCTACGAATTGGAATCCCCGGCATCGGCTGGTAACCTCAACTCCACCCCCGAGTACACACTGTCCATGATCGAGAAAGCCATCAACAATGCGACTGAATTCGCCACTATCTTCAACTTGTATCTTGGTGGTGAAGTAGGAGGGGAGCACGTCGATGTCATCAAGGGAGCGAATGAGTTTGCACAATCTCTTGCGGATGTCCTACTGAACACCAAGGGTATCACGCGCTTGGCGACTGACGATGATGCTTCGGACAAGATCGTCAATATTGCGAGGGTGGCCGGAGATGTTGGCCTCCGCTTCTTCAGCAATTTGCAATCCTATAAGCTGCAACTTATTGGCCACGCACAGCAAAAAGAAGTGGCGATGCGGAACAACGCAGAAGTCCGTGGTTCACTCGGCAAGCTCTCAGAGATTGTCGACGGACTCGTTCCGAAAGGAACTAAAGGTGGTTCTCTCGCCAAAGCCAATGGCGACATCGGCGATATTGTTGAGCAGGAAATGTTGGGTGCTGCAAGGGCTATCGAAGCTGCTACACAGCGTTTGCAGCAGCTTATGGCGCGTCCGCGGGACAGCTCACGATTCAGCGCAGTGGACCTACAAGTACACGACTCGATCCTTGCGGCAGCGCTCGCGATCACAAGTGCTATCGGGCGTCTTATTCAGGCTGCGACGGAATCCCAGCAAGAAATCGTTGCTCAAGGCAAAGGATCCAGCACGACGCAACAATTCTACAAGCGGAACAACCGCTGGACGGAAGGATTGATATCCGCCGCAAAAGCCGTCGCGTTTGCTACGACTCTTCTCATCGAAACTGCTGATGGGGTACTGTCGGGCACACATTCACTCGAGCAACTCATCGTTGCGTCCAACGAAGTTGCAGCAGCCACCGCGCAGCTCGTAGCCGCATCTCGCGTAAAGGCGTCGCTAATGTCAAAGACGCAAGATCGTCTGGAGTTGGCTGCGAAGGCCGTAACGGAGGCGTGCAAAGCACTCGTGAAACAGGTCAAGGCCGTCTCCGCTCGTCAAGCGATCGAGGAAGACGTGGACTACAAGAACATGGCCGTGCTGGAGTTCAAGAAGCGGGAGATGGAGCAGCAGGTGGAGATCCTCAAGCTGGAGAAGGATCTTGGCGCAGCCCGGCATCGCTTAGGAGCCATGAGACGCGCAGGATACCATACAGACGAGACTGACTGAGCCGATCTTACTTACTAATTGTAACCTACACGGGACACTGTTGATTCATTCAATTTTTTTTCATTGTGACGTGTGTATAAGCGACAAACCGGCAGTTCAGTTGGGTAATACTAAGGTGTACAGATCTATGATTTTACGAGCAGAGAGAGAGGTTAGCTTTTCATATAGGCTACTGATGTGTGTGTGGTGAACGAACGAGCGAGGAGGTGATAATATATATCCATCCACAAAGACAGCAAATATATAGACAATAAGATCACAGCGAGCGAACTGAATTAATTAAGGCGTCCATGGCGTGTTACCATACGCCTGCGCCATCCTCAGATATCCTGATAATATCCAACGAATCCTTCCCCCTCTCTAGCTCCAGGAAGCTCTCCGCCATCGCGTCACCACCCACTGAACCCAGCGGAGAAGAGGGCACACCAACATCCCCATCCGCGTCATCCTCGATATTCAAAAACGACGACTTGCGCATCAGCGAGCCGTGCCGCTTGAAGCTGTCCTTGGACGTCATGCGGGACGGACGGCGGTGTCGCGAGGGTGGAGGGGACAGCGGCTGAATGGGCACTTCGCTCGCCCGGCTGTAGCGTTGCGTGACGGCACTCCCGGGTCGCCGTGGTGGCGGCGGAAGCCCCGTCACGGGTTGCTCTCCGCCAGAATCGCTCTGCGAGTATGGGCTGCGTGGCGGTGGCGTCGTTGGCGAGGGTCTGGACGATCCGGACCCTGACCCCGAGCCGGAACTGCTGCGGATCGAGGGTGGGCGGGTGCTGCTCGGGGTCTTGCGGGCTGATGACGACGCTGCTGTTGCTGGTCGGGAATTCAAATTAGGCGTGGAGCGAATGGGAAGGCGGGATGGCGTGGATGTTGGGGATGTAGGAGATGGCACGACGCTCTGTAGTCGTTCGTGAATAGACCCGGACGGGCTCATGAAATGATGAGTGGATGTAGCCTTCGATGAGGTATGGTCAGATTTGCGAGATGGTGGTGAGCGATCGGACGGAGTAGGTTTCGTGAAGGACGGAGTATCACTCGACGGACTAGGCTCTGACGAGACGCCATCCAACCCCCATTCGTCATCCGGCTCCGTATCCCCATTCTGCGCGAACTGGGGTGGCGAAGGCGGCAGCTGGGTATCACTCAGCGCCTCGATCCTCGACAGCAACTCCGCAGGCGGGAGGATATGCCCACCCAGCCTCCCAGGCGACTCCGGCACAGGCACAGGTGGCGCCGACTGCTGTTCCCAGAACGATGCTGGTGAATGCGGGGGTGATTGAGGGGGCGTCATAGTGAGAGGTTCGTCGTGGACGGAAGAAGAGGAGTGGAATGGGTTGGTAAAGGACGGGAAGCCAAGCCCTAACGACAACCCCAGCCCTGAACTTCTCGCACTGTTCCCTTTCTCCTTCTTCCCTCCCTTTTCCGCACTCGAAATCACGTCACTGGGGATATTAAGCCACTCGCGTTCCCGTTCCCGTTCATCTTGTGCGTGCGTTAATGAATGAGGGAACAGGGCACGTTTCTTCGACGGTGTCGTAGGCGTAACAGCCGCGGAATTCGAATTTGAATGAGATGACCCTGCCCGCCGACTTGACGATCCAGTTGCATTAACTTTTGTACTCGTACTACTCATCGTAGCCGGCGGCGTAAATGAGTTCGCATGCCGTAACGGCTGTGGCCATGGTGCTGTAGGTAGCAATCCTGCACGCGCATTATGCAGTGAACGCTGTTTCCGCAACGTCTTCCCGATACCTCCAGGTACAATACTCTCCTCAGAGAACAGTGATCCAGCGCTCATGATCGAATCAGCTCTCGTTAATGAATTGAGTGACTGTTGCGACACGCTTTTCTTGAGAGATCGCGGATTGTGTGATGGACCTCTGGCCGAGCTCACCGTGGACGTGACGGAAGGCTGAGCAGCATGCGCCGCCTTGGCCAGGTGCCGATTGGTATATGGTGTGATACGTGAATAACTGGGTGAGTTGATGGATGATATCAAACGGGGATTCCTCCAGTCGCTCGGACCAACACCTATACGGGAAGACGAAGATGCCGCTGATGACTGAGAATCTCCGCGCGGCCGGGCTTTGGCGAAGGACAGACTGGACGAGGACTCATTCTCCGAAACGGGACTGCCGGGTGGGAGGTCGTATGACAGCAAGGACTGTGCGTCGACTGGAGGGGACAACGGAGACACATGGAGCGATGTCGAGGATGACGACTTCGGTGAGTGTGGTGTCAGAGCGGGCGTACCCGGCGATCGTGGTGTCGGAGGGAGGTCGTGGGTTGGTGCAGGTGCAGGCGTTGGTGGTAGTGTGCCGAGACTGCGAAGTCGAGAACTGCTAGACGCCTTGTGTCGCAGAGACGTGGTCGACGATGGTGATGTCGGTGTGAGTGCCAATGGTGGGAATTTACCAGATAACGAGGAATACGATGATTGATTGGATAATGTCGGTGCGGATGAGAAGGACTTCGCAGACGACTTGGGAACAAGGCCATGGTTGAGCTTGGCGGATGAGGGCGGGGTGTCGTTTAAATTAATCTGATTAACTTCGAGGGCGATCTGGCTGTGGGTATCCTCATCTTGTCGAATCTCAAAGTGGCGTGCGGACCCTTTCCCTTTCCCATCAAAGGCCACATTTCCTCTCCCTAACATTGACAGCGCCGTTGACACGTCCAGGACATCTGGTTCGGGATGATTGTCGCTCGAATGGGCCGTCACCACAGGTGTGGAGGACCGAGGTGATTCGATGATAGATTCGAGCGTATTCGACACAGATGAATCTGATGTCTTTGGTCGCAGGCTCTCAGAACGGGTGATAGCACTGCAATAGTCTAAATCAACTCTTCACACGAGACAGAAAAATGGTTATACAAACCTCTGAGCGCTGTCATTATCGCTGTATGAGGAAGCAGTCATTGAGGAGGCCGGTTTGTGCTCAGGTGTAGGACGACGACTGTAAGACGAAGAGACAGCCTGGGAGTAGCGCATATTCATCGCAGAGGAAGCTTCGATCTTCACGTGGACCGAAGGATCAGAGATCAGAGCGAGCTTGGGTTGGTCCGTGGACAAGGCAGCAATTGAGCTATTGGTATCCTTTCTCACAGCCGCAGCAAACGGGTCGAAGTCCAGGGGGATTGAATGGGCTATTCGAGGAGTTAAATCTGAAGGAGTGATGGGCTCCAGAGGGTCCTCGGATGACAGAGTTGTGGAGATGGAGGACTTCTGGCGGAGGGTGCTAGCATTGTTGTCCATAGTCTGCGCGCGAGTCCTGATGTGGGGCGTAGGTCGGGTAGGGGATAGTGGGGGAGGGTCGAGAGGAGGTAGAGTCGAGTGATGAGATTTTTTAGATCTGAAGCCCATTGCGGAGGCTATGGTGTTAAATCTGAATGTTGATTTGGAAGGAGAGTTTGGAGGCCGCAAAGATTTCTTCTCGTCGAGAGCAGGGACCGACTTTGATAATGGACGGGGGATTGTGGTGGGCGGGGACTTGGGTGGTCGAGAGGAAATGGTGGAAGACCTGGAGGTTATACGGGGCCACCATTGTCTCTGGGTAGTTGGAGAGTGGTGGTTGACTGCAGACATATAGAATGCATACACTCTGAGTGTTGAAGGTTGAAAGTTGAAGAAGAGATACAACAGAATATACAGATGGTAGAAAAGAAAAAGGAGGGGGACAGTGAAGAAGGCGTAAGTAAGGGAAGGAAAGGAAGCGGTAGTTGCCCTTGGTGACTTTCGTGCCTGAAAATACTTACTTTTCTCGCAACAACCCGTCTACACTATTCCACCACCGCTATCTCCGATCCTCTTCCTCGCAACAAGCCATCTCCACAGAACACTTTGCCGGAAGCTTATCCTTTCCACAATTCCTCCTTCAACATCCCATCTCATCCACGCGACTTTGCACCTCCTTCCGCCTTCCGCGACAGTGACACATGGCACAACCAACACGCTCCTACACGCCTCACGCGTACGGTGTCAATTTTTTAGATTAGACGCAGCCACCACCGTTTCATGTCCCCCATACCCGGGATCATCCTTTACGTTACAAGTTATTTCATCCTCATTCAGCTTAGTGGGTCCGCGTAGGACTGTCCATAATTGCTCGGTCCCTGCTCAATTATGGCGAGCTTTGTCGGTATGCGGATACTCGTTGGCGTCTCCTGCTCTGCCTGTCTACCCAAGCACGACGCTTTTACGCTTCGCTGTTCTGGAATTCTTTCGGAAAGCCACGAGGACAATGCGCCAATTCCATTCATTTTAGAGTAAGAATCGGGATTTAAACCGGCACCGAACCCCCGTACGCGTTCTTGCAATATGATCGCTGTGGACCTGGGCACGTACAGCTTCAATTCACGCTCACGAACATAAGCTCCGTGCAGTTCGCGATTGATTTTAGAGGGATTTTAAAAAAAAATTATACTGTACAGTACAAGCGCCAACCCGATGATCGTCGGGCAACGGCAGGGTTGGGCGATTGTGTGATGACCATCCATATGGGAAGCGGGTCACTCCCAAATCTAATCCATGCAGCACAGTGCACATATATGCATCGATATCATCCCGTCGACGCAGTATCAGCCCAAAATCTCGTCAGCAAGTAGGACATTGCCCGGACATTTTCCACCGAAGCAAGAATTCGATCGAATATCGAAGCAACTCTGATGCACATATGATTGTAATTTTTATCCTAAGGTTATGAGTAAGCCTGCGTTAGATCAGCTGAGCTCCAGCCTTGGGAACCTGGACCATCGTTGCTGCTTCGAATTCTTCGAGATCATCAAGGTTGCAACTTTGAAATTAGCTTGGGGAATTTGGTTCCGTATGCAGTGTGGCGATGACCCGCGGCGCATATAGTCAGCAAGTGCTGCAGTGAAGCTCGCGATCGGGTGTGCGTTCCAGAACGCGCCGCGTTGCTAGCTATACAGATTTCCAATTTTCCGTGTAACGTCAGGCTTTGGTTGGTCTGGGCCAGACATAAACACAGACATAGACTGCGATCAAATAACGATCGATCCGAGGAGGACAGCTTGAGCTTGAGCGGCTATGAGAGAAGTGATATCGACACGGAGGTGACGCATATATACACACCGCGCTCAAGCCCACAGCTCAAGTACTGCGTGCTACGGCGGCCGGCAGTGATGCGTTCCCTCGCATCGTTAATAATAACCGTCTTTTTGTGGTCCGACTCCCGCCAGTCTTCTACCATCCATCATGATGATGATGGAGACCCATATATATGCGGCACTCTGTGCATATGAGGGTGCCTGTCATGGAAGCTTAGGTACATCTTTGAGTGAGCTAGTGCAACGCTTGCCAATACTCGGAGCGATAGAATGGAAGGAGAAATTCTTTTAAGACGAGGGATCCTCAGTCCCAAGTAACGCATATTCGTATTTTATTGCGTTTGTTAATGAACACTAGGAATAATAAGAATGGAAAACATCACAAAGACTAATTATTTCGTTGCACGCAAATTGCGGACATTATGTGTACATTTTTTTGGCCATTCAATGCGTCCTGCGAGTTGCTGATGTTGACTAGATCACAAAGCAGAATAGTGTTCCCAGCATGGCGGTACCGACCGCATTTCAATATTTCAGATGAGGGCTACGTTTTCGGTAGTCGATATCCTTGTACCAGTAGCCAGTGGCCTGATAAAATTTTTTGAATTGTGGTGCATATAGTTGCGGCAGTGGCTTTGGCTCGGATGTCGTTGCCTACGCAGACTTCTAGAAAGCTCTTCGCAGCCTCCCGGACATCACATCAGCGGGTAGAGAATATTCAAGCGAGAATTGGATAGCTTCAATGGCCACCGTAATTTTGGGTTTGTATGACGCTGCAAAAAAAACTCAAGACGACGAAAGGACACGCAACTGTCTGGAGAGGAACGCCATGGGGTCTCATGCGGAAGCGTCACGAAGGCGATCCTCTAACCACCGGCATAAGTCCGATCTCGCAAGAGAAATCTAACCATGCCAGTCAGCTTTCGTGATATCCACAATACACTCTAAAGGACTCACATCATTTATTTGAAAGGTTTGTACGTCAAATGCCAGTGAGGAATCATTCGGTAAATCCATGGGTATCACCTGTGTGTCACTCTCAATGCTCGCATTGGAAAGCGCGGATCTTTCAAATGTCACAATGGAGTATCTCCTCCTCTTTGCTTTGGCATCCAATATGTCATATTCCGAAGGCTGCGACCATTCCAAGTGATCATAAATTGCTGGCTTGAGCCACCACCACATCCATTTATTGAGACCACTTGGAATGGGAAGCGATGGCTGCACAAGTATAACAGATCTGATGTTGTATCAATCAGCACAGCCCACACAAAAATGTGCCTTGCCACTGACCGGATCAAAGGAGAAATGGCGTTCTGCATGCCAGTTTCCCCTGTGGCATGCCCATGGCTCCAGAGGAACGATGCCCATTCATCGGCAAATCCACCCATGTCGTCTTCGAACTTTGTCCCATACCGGTCTATAAACTCGATTAACCTGACGGCCTGGAAGACACATGGAAGTGTTAAGCAAATGCCATTTAGAAAGTGACTTTTACAAACGAGGTATGCTCCGCTTTCAACACCAATTATGTTCAACTAAGAACAATTAGTTTCAGTTGGAGCGCCAAAGACCTGAAAATCACCCGTTGAATTCGGTTGAGGTTCATACACAGATCTATGTAGACGGAATGTCCAACCGCAACTGAAACAATTTCTTGAGTGAAGGACAGGTAACAAAGGCACTTAAGACGCACCCATATTGTCGTCTTGTCGTTTCAGGTGCATAAACCCGCCGCACGTGTTCTCAACCCTGTTCACATTCTAAGCGATAAAGTATCTGAGAATAATCGTCGAGAAAAAATTACTCAGCACGTCCATAATCCCATACATGCGGCTCTTCGTGATCTCTGTAAATTTGTTAGGTTTAGCTTGGTCTCCAAAAAGAATTGGGAACTAACTTGCGCCAATTCTTTATTGACTTGTGAAGAGATTGCATACAAACTTGGATGACCATCAGTAATGGAAGTCGACAGAGCCAAACTTCACCATCAAGCGTCGCAAGCCTATCATAGACGTCGGAAATCGAGGGTATGACCAGTAACCAATCCCTTTTTCGGATTGCATCTCGAGCCTCACCAGGCTGTTTGTAGTCATTGTTCAATTCCACGTTGCACGCAACATTAGCACTGAATAAGGATGGACCGCGGTATTTGAGTCCACTAGGTTGCGTGCCCTGGAAACTCTCGCTCTCTGTACCAAAGTTCGAATGTCAATGCTTTAAACAAGAAACACAAATGGAGAGTGGTACCCTCGGCTGTGGTTGGCTGCTTGTATGCGTCTTCCCACATGGATGTTGAGTGAAACCTTGTCTGAGTCACGGTCACGGTCCTTGATATAATCTGCACTACGTCGAAGTTTATACGCTACAATGTTAGCAATAGGTGGGCATGTGTCGTTATCGAATTCTTCGAGATCTTCGAACTTCGAAATGAAATTTATTTCAGCAAAATAGTTTTGTGTCGATCAGTGACGGCGCAATATACTCGGGTGTAGAGGCGTTGCTAGCTATATAGCCCCTTCGTGGGACTTCGAGTTGTGGTTGGCGAAATGTTCCTGGCTATTGCGATCAGAGAACAAACCGAGGAGGAGAGCTTGAGCGGCTCGAGAAGTGGTGTGGAGATGACGCATACACACACACACACACACCGTGCACTGCGGCGCGGCGCAGTGTTCGATCTTTCCCTCGCATCTTTAATAATAGCCAAAGTAAGCATTGCATCGATGCCATGAAATCGGCCTTTGTGGAGTTTTTGTGGGTCCGCCTTCTGCCTTCGACCATCCTTGATGATACGGCCAAGACCCATAGAGACGTGGATAAGGGGGGCGGTTGCAATTGCTAGGTTTATCTCATCAAGGGTGAACACGTAGACTGAGCTATGTTAAAATGAGATGTGAATTAAATGAAGTTGGTCCTGGCCTTCATGCGCAATTGATGCACGTTTCGTCCGATTTAGAATCCCGTATATTCACTTCTACACAAAATCACTACATGCTTATGTTAGTTCGACCACTGGACATATTTCCACTTAAGTTATCACCACAAGCCAAAGATATGAGAAGCTTTCTGTGTGGCGTTGAGCGTCAACGGGACATTCAATATCCATCTTTCGATCAAGTCCTGCATGGAATGAGATTTATTCAATAATTAATGGACCAGAGATCAGGGAAAGAAAAGCTCACCAAAGCTGCTTCTGGTTGGTCGAACGGCACCATATGTCCAGCCTCGTGGACCGCGACAAAAGTGACGTTCCCAGCAGAGTCGCCTTGCCCACCTGCTGTGCGAACCATGCCAGCCAGTTTACCAGAATCGAGTGTGTGCCACGGGACCTGAGATGCTGCCTGGAATTCCTTCTGGTACTTGTTTTCAAGCTTGAGCATCCAAGCTTCATTTCCCTGCACACATATTCAGTCATCAACCACTCTGTCTTATATATGAATGAGAGACTCACGATGAAATTGCACATATAATCCGCATTGCCTGCGTATACGAGCAGTCGGATGCCGTCTTCAATAAGCTCTGGAAGAAGTTTCGCAGAGTTATGCATCGCGTCGCCCTGCATCAGGAATGCCTGATTCACTCCCATGTTGCAGGACTGGAAGGTGCGGTCGGGATTGGCTCCAACGGCACGCTTGACTTCGGGAATGTTCATCCAAACATCGATCCATTCCATTTGCTTGTAGCAGAGTGCACCATCCTTCTCCCGATCACAGGACCGACGGACGTCGTAGGGGTTTAATTTGAGTTCTGATGTAATGCGTGAGCTCGCACTCGTGTCCGAGGGATGTGGACTTACTCTGGATTTCGCCCCACAATTGTGTCTCGCAATAAAGTGCTGCAGGGACACATGCGAGACGTGACTCATACTGGTAGCAAGCCTTTACGAGACGCTCGCACGTTGGGACTTTGCTTCTCAGCGCGATGCACTCCGGGCCATTGGGATCATCGTAAATCGGATACGGACCCTCGCATGCAAATTCGGGGATTGCAGCCATTTGCACCAACGGGTCCGTGTGACCGTTTGCAAGGATCACAGATGCGAGGTTGATGTGTTTAACCGGCGGTACTGGTGCAGAGGCCATGACACCTTCAGGGGAAGAAGCAAATTGCTTGTTGTATTTGTGGATGACGGAAGCGATGTTCGGAGCGTACGTCCCACCGTAGCTCTCAGCTGCGAGGTGGAATGGAGCTTTGGCGTATTTCGGGAAGCGGCCAAGGAACAGTTCGAGGAATGCATAGACGTCTTCGCCTGCAGCTGGAGATGTGTTCACGGTCGAGCCGTCGGACGAGTAAGAGTACCCAACGTCGACGGGTTGGTCAAGGAAAATAATGTTCGCGTGAGAGTTCCAAGAGTACGGGTTATACGTCGTGTTTTTGCCTTCGTCGGAAACACTGCATGGTCCCAGCTCGAATAGCAATCCCGTGGAGGATGAGCAGCCTAGAAAAGGTGAGAAACGTCTCCTTCGAGTTAATTGATTCAAATACCTGGTCCCCCATTGAGCCAGAGGATGAGCGGCGCGTCGGCCGGTGACACGCGAGACTCAAAGAACCAGAAGAACAGGTGCTTTCCGTCGGAGACATCGAGATAGCCAGAATACTGTTGAACATCAGGATCGCACAAAGTCGGTTCGGTGATTCGAATGGCGTGATCGTTGAATGCGAAATGTGTGAAGTGCTCGACTGTTTAGCATTCAGTCAGTCCAAACGCGCACAGCATGAGACAACGTAACAGATGGCAAGAACGTACATATCGTTCCGTGTTGCTTCACATATGAGCGCCCATCCTCAATCCAACGCTCTACAGTCCCTTCGATGTCCAATAGCACATTCTTGGCCTTCTCTTCAAGCTTGGTATACGCGTCATCTAGCGTATGCTCTAATTGGTTGGAATACTTGGGAATATCACCCAGCACGGTCTGCAGTGTTGAACGCTGGTCCGTGGGGAATGCAAGCACCAGAGATACTGCGAGAAGGGATACAAAAGGGAGGATTGGGATCCTCATGGTCAATGTTCAAGTTGAGTCCGCAGCCAAACTGATCCACATGCATCCTTCATCCTTCCGCCACGTGAGAC
>ML170158.1:1477697-1493418 GCA_004355085.1 Rickenella mellea
GTTTACGAAAGGTATTTCATTATATCACTTGTGTATTCAATTATCTACACCAATAGTCATAAAATCACGGTTCTATAACAGCTTTGTCGTGGAACTCGAAGCTGCGAAAGCGGAGTTGCTCGAAAAGCGTGCCCGACGCGCAGCAGCGGCAGCAGCCAGGACCGACCAAACTTCCCCAGTAGTTGACGATTCCGACGACTCAACCCGTGCATGGTATCTGCAGTAATTATCGCGGATATGGGAGTTCTACAAGACTCACTGAAACTGGTGTTCTCGTACCTTGACCGCGCACAAGCGCAATACTGTCCCCAGGAGCGACGCGCCGTCGAACGCGTACTACGCGCCTTTGTCCCGCTATTTTTCATGCTCCCCGCCGCGGAATTCGACGCCGCCTTCGGTAGCCCCGTCGCAGGCGACGAAGACGACACATTGGGGTCTGCTGAAGATGCTCAGCCGATCGTCGGTACAGGCGCCGCAGAGGACACCGATGAAACGACCACTGGCGGGTTGAATAAGCCATCCTCAACCTCTTCATCCCCGTCAAAAAGCGGGAGTAGGTCCGCAGGAGGTGGGACTCCAAGTAGCACAGGCGGCGTACCAGTGTTGTGCGGGTCACTGACGGTCACCGTTGGGTCATGACAGTCACGTTCGGGTCACCAATTGACTTGACCTTGACTTGACCTTGACGACGCCACCGGTATGGGTAACCAGTCACCGACTGGGAGCCTGGAACGAGTGGGATTCTACTGACAGCTGCTGTACCTTGGCTAATTATAAGTGACTGCTGCAAGCGGCGACGTATTTACTATGTATGGAAATATGGACACAGGACACCCTTGACCCCTGGCACCTATGTAGGTCAACGGTCATTTCACGGTCATCGAAAGACACTGACTCGCGGTCAAGTCATTGACTTGACTTCGCGTTTTGGGTCATGACCGGCCAACACTGCGGCGTACCCCCAGGTGACCTGTGCAAGAAACTCCTCAAAAGGGCACAGGAGAAGGCTAGCAAGGCAGCTACTGTGAGTGCGACTGCTGGATCTACGTCTGCCGCACCATCGGCGAGCGGGTCACACGCTGTGTCGCTGTCGGGAGCGATCGAGAGGACGCAACGATGTCCCCTCCGTCGCCTGCTCAATTGCCGCCAAATGTGCCGCTAGCACCAGCTGTGGCATCAACATCAACGGGTGGTGGCAAGGCAAAGACTACTGTGGGCAGCGGTGCCGATGAGGAAGGTGAATGGGATGATGGGTGGGTGACACTTATGCCTGTTGGAGGTGGCTTCCCTGCGGATACGCTTGATGGTGTCCTCTGACTTGGACTCGACGGGCTCATCGAGCAATGTCCTTTCTTCATTTTACACACTTTCACGGTTAGTATAATCCAGATGAGCAGCAGCACCATCCTTCTTTTGTCCCTAATGCTGAAACATTTATTTGAAATTTTAACCAACTTTATTTTCATCTTTGTTGTGAGATCTGTGGTTATGCCCTGGGGATCACTCCATCTGCCTCCTTCTTCTGATCACCATTGTTGTTGAGTTTTCACAGATTGGCCTCCCTCTTTCAAGTTGCAGTGCATTTTGGTCCACAACCCCATTTAACTTGAACCACAGGTTGTCACCCTGATCTCAACATCCACAATGAATGCAATCCATTATTGTTCCCCCCTTCCTCAGATCCATCCTGCATTCTATTCGTAAGATTTATTTTGCCTGTTAAAGCTGCAGTAATACTTCACAAAGTCACATCACCAAATACATATGACTCATGAGCAGAATACAGCAATATCATTTTCATGACAACACAAAACTAGTCTGAGTCTAAGCTAATGAAAGACTGCCAATGTGCATCATTAGTTCGTACCCCCGGACACATGGACATTGTGATATTGGCTACCATCTTGTTTTCACCATAGATCTCTTCCACCCCACTCCGTGCCAAGATACTTTGCCAGATCCCATTCTCATCCTCCTTGATGGGTGAATAAGTTAGATGTGAAGTACCACCAGCAAAGATATCGAAAGAGTGTGTCTGCTCTGTCACAACTACACTTGGATCAGTTGCAGCAAGTGCAAGTACTATGTTGATAACACGACGTGGTGTCTTGCTTTTAAAAATACCCATCTGGATGGGATCCATTTTTTCAAATGCTTGTTTGGTGGGTTTGACATCCACGTTGGTGAGGTCAGAACAATTTTTGCCCTGTAAATATATGCCAGCAGTGTTATTTTCAGACACTGTCTGACCATTGACTGTGGATGGGATAACCATATCATATGCCTTTTGATAATCAGCACATTGAATTGCTGCGCCTCGGATCATCATTCTCCAGATGAATTCAGTGCTTATGATGCATGCAATAAGTCAGAATAGGAGACAGTGGAATGCCAAATGACTCACGTGATGATGCTTTTGTCTGTGACTTTGACAAAGTGGGTGAAAAAAACCCAGGAGTTTTTGAATTCTTTTCGGAATCGTGCATCTGTAATCTTCTTTGCAAATAGATGGTCCAGTAACTGAAGAAGTGGGACAGGACGATGAAATAATTTGGGACCATAGGATGGTTGGGTTTTGACAGCACTATCATGTGCCATCAGGAAGAGAAGCATAATTCCCAGTTCTCCTCGATCCCCCTTGGAAACATGAGTGTCTGTCAAATATGAATGTAGAACTGTTGCAGAATTGAAAGATTGCATGAGCCGAGCAGCAGCCTCTGCTAGAATTGGCTCAGATGGATTGATGGTCTCCATGATGTCGGAGTCAGGCAAAACACCTAGGCACAAGCGCATGTGTTTTTCAACATGCTCCTCTGCAAATCGACGTCCTGTGAATGTTGATGTATTGAACTGGAGTGGCAGTCGAACAGCTAATGGTGCAAGGAGTGCATCCTTCCATGTTGCATGTTTGACGCTCTGGCCATTCATGAGTTTTTCGGAAGCAAAGCCAACAACATGGTCAATATTTGGGTTGCTCTTATATCGACCACTCAAGCTAAAGCAAATCAGTTGTAGCAGAAGAATGTGACCTAATATTGACTCACAGTGGCCTGCCTTGACCAGCAAAGTGCTGAGGCTCTGCAACCTTCTTTAAATCAATCCCTTCTTTGACAGGAATGGCCAGCTGATCAAACCCAGTTTGTACATATGGATTACGCAGAAGAAGTTGCCCTGTATATAATCTCCTTGATGTGTCATCTCGTACGTTGGGACGGAATTGGCGAATGCTGCCTGTGGTGGAGAGGAAGACAGCATAGAAGGATCTGTCCCGTAATCGGCGGAGAACTCGGCGGAGTTCACCAAACATGCTCCAGTCCAAGCCTCCAGAGGTCTTCACAGGTGTCAGCAGCAGTGCTTCATCCAGTGCGAGAATGAAATCAATTGCACCAGGATCAGCTTCAGATTCAGAATCAACAGTGGGAAGGTTATTAATTGTTGCCTGCAGACGGTCAAAGGCTACTTCCAGCGCATGTTCAAAAATATTGCCACCTTTATATACACAAACACCAATGTGAGTTAAATAAACAGACATACTCCATGGCTGTCTTACTTTTCTTAATCTTTGTTGGTGGAGACTGGTGAATCGGGGTTTCCTTATTTGCTGACTGCTCTATATGCTCTACAACCTCCATCTGGAAGTGACACATGAGAGCTCTTCAGAAGAACTAACAAACATAAATACTCACATCGTCAATATCATGAATAACACCGGCAAAGAATCCTGATCTCTGGTGTGACACAGTCGGATTGCCGTAACCTAAATATTTCTGCAGTTCCGCTGCCGAACGTGGTCCATTCTGACATGTCAAGAGGTTCCGCACGGCATCAAACAGTGCAACGCAAAATAGATAGCAACGATTATATGCTTCTAATTGTGATTGGTTCTCTCCTCCGGAGAAGTAATTCCGGACTCCCAGATCACAAGGGGGATAACCTAGGGGTGAACCATAAGTATTGATCAATGGCAATCAGCTCCTACAAGGCCATACCACTCGTTTCCGGGTCCCGTAAGTTAACCACAACAGAACATATTACCCCAGAGGCCTCATGGACCATCCGAGACTTCCCAGTCCCAGATGACTGCACGATGGGTAAATATGGCGCATAATACTATCAAAGACATCGGTAACATTGTCTTAGATGATTTTAAATCCATACGCTTGCGTCTTCCCTATCATTTCGACGATACGCCTTTAGCGTGTCGATAAACGCGAACTCTGGTCCACTTATGTACGGCAATTCCCAGGACCTCTGGATCGCTGCAGATAGACAGAGTGAATTAGTATCTAACGCAAACAGCAGGTTGATACATACTGTCGCGCCCCGTCCCTCGGGTTTCAATTGGCCCTGCAAGCCAGAATCGAAATTCAAACTCAAGACACCAAATTGCCAAGACTTACCAACGGCGTCTACGTAACTATGGGACACCGCCTGCAATTTTTCTTTGGAAATGTTGGGACATGGATTTGGGCAGAGTCAAAATAACTTTAACGGACCAAGCTTCCTAACCTCCTCGTAGGTCCCTGTCTTCTTCGCCTGCTGGAGAATGGACACCAGCTCCGAATTATCGGAAATGAATTGTTTCGCCTTGAGAACGTCTGCGTACCGCTGGTCAAGGGTGGGTGAACAGGTTAATACAATTTGGGTTAGCAGAGAGGCGAGCCCGAGCGGCGTGTTGTCGTCCATAATTTCATGATCTGCAATGAGGGTGGCAACTTGTGAATCCATTTCCGCATGACGGCCCTTAAGGTGGTTGTTGGGTACGGTACGAAGGCTATGACGCGACTTTTTGTCAGGTCGAGACGGTGATGGTGATGAAGGCAACCCGATGTCTGAGGATGAAAGGTCCATATCAAAGTGAAAAAAGTGCACGCGTGACACAACAGTTCGCGTCACATCCACCGAACATTCTGCAATGCAAACTTGCTGAAATCTTTACTGTGGCGACGATGGAACAACCAGTGCTGTCAGTTACTTCGCTATCGCGAAATACAACACCGCCAACCGTCCAGACGCCGCTGGAACCACAAAACTCAGATAAAAACCCCATGACTGCGCCAATTCCTACAACCCTGCCAGAGACAGAACCTCCACCTCTTTCTTCTCTTCTGCCAACCATCTCTGAAGTTCCCCACATTCCTCTGGCTGCAGCAGACACTGTCAGTTATGTCGATACCGTGAAGGCACAGCTCCATGACAAGCCAGAGGCTTACGAACAGTTTCTCGTGATAATGAATGGTTTCAGTGCCAAGGATCACGCGAGTCAAGTGTACGTCTTCTCGCACGGTTATATGCGCTTCCGGATAACCATTCAACAGTGCTGAAGCCCATAGCGTTGCTGAACGTGTCGCTGTCCTCTTCCAAGGCTACCCCGATTTGATGCCGCAGTTCAATGCATATATGACCAAGTTGAGGAAGTCTTCCCCGCCAGAGAGGTCTCCTCCCCGTGAAGGGTCACTCCCGACTGACCCTTTACCCCACGCGCCTAAACCGCAACCTCCGGTCAATGCTTCCCCAGCGCCTACAAATGCTCTGCCACTCAACCCAGAAATGGATGATGCGAACCGTCCATTGAATGTGACGGATGCATTGAGCTACCTCGATGCGGTAAAGTTACAGTTCTGGGAAAAGCCAGACGTTTATAACAATTTCCTTGACATCATGAAGGACTTTAAGTGTCAAGTGTGCGTACACCTCCTCTATCTCGAGTTCTCCGTGCTTCATTCCTTGCACAGAATTGATACACCTGGAGTTATCGAGCGCGTCTCCATGCTCTTCTATGGCCACCCTGACCTCATCCAAGGCTTTAATACCTTTCTGCCACCTGGTTACCGCATCGAATGCACCACAGGACCCAGTGAGCACAACATCATCACAGTGACCACCCCATCCGGTACTACGACGCAGTCCACGGACGAGACACACCCGTTCCGTATGACTGGTCCAGCCGCGTCAGCGTTTCCTTTGGCAACAGCACCAAGTGGACCACCGCCAGGACCTGGATTTGCTGGCCAGTCTGCCTCAGCCGTCAGCTCCCGTCCAGCAACTCCTCTTCCGATGGCAACCTCTCGTCAAAACCAAGTACCACCAGCGCCAGCGTCGCCGTCGATATTCGGCGGAAGCCACCACGCCGCGTCCTTCCTCGGTGCGCTTAGCGCAAATGGGCATGGCAGTGCCGCGGATAAGCAGGTTGCGCCTGGTCAGGATGAGTTCCACCATGCGATCCAATATGTGAACAAGATCAAGACGAGGTTCGAAGACGACACGGATACATATAAGCAATTTTTGGAAATTTTGCATGCATACCGAAAGGAACAGAACACAAGGGATGATGTGAGCTTGCTGTCCTATTCTCGCTTGGCTGTACTGAGCATATTTTGTGATATATAGTCGCAAGTGTACGCTCAGGTCCAAGTTTTGTTCAAGGATGCCCCAGACTTGCTCGCGGAATTTAAGGACTTCCTCCCATCAGCGGGTGGCTTCGCTGGTGTTCAAATTCACACTGCAGCTACCGATGCATCTGAATTTGTCGTCGGCCAATCAATCCCGGCAGATAAACGTGCAAAGACCGACGCGGTGCCTGCAACTCAGAAGAGGAAGAAGCGACCAGTTGACAAAGACGGACCTTTAGGTGCGCCAGTAGCGGCAGCTGCAAAGGCTGGTCCAAATCGAGTAGGTCATCTATGCCACTTCTACATTGCATAAGCTAGACCATGTTTGTTTCACAGACAAAGAAAGTCAAGAATGCGCACAGGCCTGAGCCACACTCCCCAACCTTCGCAGCACACAACAGCCATCCACCCTCCCCGGCACAAGGACAACTGTATGCCAACAATACCCACCAGCATCAACATCAGCAACACCATGGCGGACAGCCTTCATACCAACACCAAGGGCTTCTTGGCCCGGCTCACGCGAGTAGCAGTGGCACCGGTGTGCCAACGTCAGCGCAATCCAACGTGCAATTCTTTGATCGCGCAAAGAAGGCACTCGAGAGCCGCGAGGCGTACGAAGAGTTCCTTAAACTTCTTGCGCTATTCACCAACGAGATCATTGATACGCCAACACTTGTACGACGTGCGGAGGCTTTTCTAGGAGACGGAGACTTGCTCGCTCAGTTCAAAGACCTACTCAGTTGGGATGATCGGAAAGATGGTCCAGATGATCTTGGAGGATTGCGTAGCTGGAGTATTGATTCGGTTAATCGACCTGCGCGAGAGACGGAAGAGAGGTCTGGTGCAAGTTACCGACGACTTCCTTATGCCGTTCGTGTCTTCACTTTTTTCGTACTCTTGCTTCATCGCTAATTTCGAAGCCATGTAGGAATCAAGACTCGCGTGTTCAGGCCGCGACGAGTTGTGCAGAAGCGTGCTAAATGATATTTGGGTCTCACATCCGACATGGGCATCCGAGGAGTCGGGCTTTGTCTCGCACAAGAAGAATTCGTACGAAGAGGCCTTGCACAAGAGTGAAGAGGAGCGACATGAGTATCAATTCTACATTGAGATCATCGCGCGGACTATTGCGTTACTCCAACCTCTAAACGAACGTATTCTGGATATGACCACGGAGGAGCGGCACGCCTTCCGTCTTGAGGCAGACTTTGGCGGATCGAGCAAGAGTATCTACCACCGTGCGCTGAAGAAGGTGTATGGGCGGGACGGCGCAGGTCTAGAGGTGCTTCAAGCATTGCAAGAATGCCCGGCTGTAGCAGTACCGGTCGTCCTCCCCCGCTTGAAACAGAAACACGAAGAATGGCGAAGAGCGCAACGAGAGTGGAACCGCGTATGGCGTGAGGTCGATGCGCGAAACTTTTACAAGTCTCTCGACCACCAAGGCATCACATTTAAAGCAAACGACAAGAAGAATATCACTACGAAGAGCTTTGTCGTTGAACTCGAAGCCGCGAAAGCGGAGCTGCTCGAAAGGCGTGCTCGACGTGCTGCAGCAGCTAGAACCGAGCAACCTTCGCCGGTAGTCGACGATTCTGACGACTCAACCCGTGCATGGCATCTGCAGTACATTATCGCAGATATGGGAGTTCTACAAGACTCACTGAAACTGGTGTTCTCGTTCCTTGACCGTGCGCAAGCGCAATACAGTCCCCAGGAGCGACGCGCCGTTGAACGCGTATTACGCGCGTTTGTCCCGCTATTTTTCATGCTCCCCGCCGCGGAATTCGACGCCGCCTTCGGTAGCCCCGTCGCAGGCGACGGAGACGACACATTCGGGTCTGCTGAAGAGGGTCAACCGATCGTCGGCACAGGCGCCGCAGATGACACGGAAGAAACGACCACTGGCGGCTTGAACAAGCCTTCCTCAACCTCGTCATCCCCATCGAAAAGCGGGCGTAGGTCCGCAGGAGGCGGGGCTCCCAGTAGCACAGGCGGCGTACCCCCAGGCGACCTGCGCAAGAAACTCCTCAAAACGGCACAGGAGAAAGCTAGCAAGGCAGCTGCTGTGAGTGCGACTGCTGGATCTACGTCTGCCGCACCCTCGGCGAACGGGTCGCGCGCCGTCTCGCCTGTGGGGAGCGATCGAGAGGACGCGACGATGTCCCCTCCGTCGCCTGCTCAGTCGCCGCTAAATGCGCCGCCAGCACCAGCAGTGGCATCGACGTCAATGGGTGGTGGAAGGTTGAAGACTTCTGTTAGTAGAGGCGCTGATGAGGAGGTTGAGTGGGATGATGAGTGGGTTACGCTTATGCCTGTTGGAGGGGGCTTTCCTGCGGATACGCCTGATGACGTCCTCAGGATCGGACGCGAAGGGCTCATCGATCAGCGTCCTTTCTTCGCCAACACCACGTTTTACACGCTTTTCCGGTTAATTCAGGTAAGCAATATCCTCGTTTCTTTTCCTCCAGTGTTGAACATTTGTTTACAATTTAACTAATTGTACACACATGAAATAGCTCCTCTACTCCCGACTGCTGATGTGCAAAGAAACCGCCGACCGCCTGGCTAGTGTCCCGGCCAAACAGAGCGTCTTTGTCGTGAACCCGGTCGCGGAGCAGCTCGGTCTTGTTGATGCTTCTGGTCCTGGAGCGGTCCTGGCTCTCGCTGCGCACCAGCCGCCGGTTCACGCTGAGATTCCTCCTCCGGCTGTGGCTGAGGGAGACGGTAGTACTCCTGCTTCAGCTGGTGCTCCGATGGAAGGGGCAGAAAATACTCTGCCGGCGAATACTACTCCAGTGACAGGTGCAGCTGAGCCTACTACGGGAGACGTCGACATGGCCAACGCGGACGCGGAGAAATCTGAAATACTTCCCTCTAAGAACGGTGTTGTGCAAGAGCAAGCTCAGGCTCCCGTCGACCTACCAGTCACCCAACCAGTCATCAAGGACAACAATATCCCCACCGAGCAAACAGCCCCAGTTCCGGCCACAAACACAACGGCAACAGCACCCATAGGAGGGCGTGCCGAGACACATTTCTACGACTACCTGCTCGACGCATGCGAAAAGGTCTTCGAGGGGGAGCTCGAGCAGACCACGTTCGAAGAGAACATCCGATTCTTGTTCGGCACGAAGGTGTGTGTTCTATTTCTTCCCGTCTGGCTTTCGTGGTTTTATTTTCGTCGTCGTTGCGAGACCCGTGATTATATCTATGGGGATCGCGCTATCTCCCCTTCCTTCGTTCAGTCGCGGTTGGTCAGTTTAGTTTTCGAACACTGGCCATCACCCCCAGTGTATTTTCGTCCCCATCCCCATCCCCATTCCTCATCTATTTTCATTCCTATCTCATCACCCCCGATGAATGCGCTCTATTATCGTCTCCCCCCTTCCCCAGAGCCATGGGTCAGGCTCTATCAACCCTTCACACGCCAGCCTGCGGATGCGCGGCGATGCGCGAATGGGCAGATGGGGTGGTATCATTGATCTGATATGATATGATACCACTTCACCCGTCAATCCTTCACTTATATCCTTCCGGGGGACGATGGAGATGCAATCCAACTTGTGTCATTATCTCGTTTTTTTTCTTCTGGTTTCTAATCCAGCACTACCATCCTTCTGGATGGAGGCTGGGTTGCGCAGTTCTCCGAGGCTGTGCGAATGATCCATGTTTTTTTTTCGATGACGGCATGAATGCGTTGTTTCGATGGGGGTTAAGAGGGATTTTAGTGTTCGGGGTCATCCTTCCATTCATTCTTTTTTCTTCTCGACGACCGGCAGCGCTATTTTCGTGGTGCGTTGGAGATCCGCCGTGGTTTATTTTTGCCACTCGAGTTATTTTTGCACGTCGATTTTACGACATGCCTTTCCACTTTGTTTTATTTTGGGGACGAAGGCAATGGCGATTCCATTGTAACATGCACTAACCTATCTCCGCCATCTCCGCAGGCGTACCACGTATTTACTTTGGACAAGCTGATCGCCGCGTTGATAAAGCAGGTAACGTGTTTTAAGACAATGCATCAGTTTACCCGTTTACTATTTTTACTGCTTTTTAGGCGCAGACGGTTGTAGTGGACCCGAAATGCCAGGAGCTGCTTGCGATGCTTGCGAGGTGTCGAGGGAAGAAGGAGATGAGTGTTAGAGAGATGATACGGTATCGGCGAGAGGCTGAGCAGTTTGTGGGACCGGACGACCACTTGTATCGGATCGAATGGGTGCGTTTTTTCCAGTTTTTTTTGACGCGTCGGACTGATGTTTTTCCGTGAATACCTTTTTCTTGAAATAACTTGCCGGTGGTCATGACTTTCGGTTGCGCACGCGTGTTTGTGCTATTTTTGACGCGCTGCGATGCCGGATGCGGGTGCACCGGCCGGACGTCGGATGTGTCGCATTGCGGACTAAATGGGATGTGGTGATCAGGTGTCGGAGGCGAAGGCGATGCAGATGGCGCTGGTGGGGTCCTCGGATGCCAGCGTGATTTTCGGTGCGGGGAAGGAGGGAGAGGAGGAGAGGGCTGTTGGGCGGTGGCGGGTGTATGTTGAGTCGTATGTGCTGCAGCATGGGACGGAGATGCTTGGGGAGGAAGTGCGAGCGCGGGTGCGACGGCCGTTCCTGGCGAGGTAAGCGAGAATGTGCAGGACCTCTGGGAGTTGGTCTATATTTACCACTACGATTTTAATTTAGGAACCGGGAGGATGAAGCTGGGGATGTGGAGGGAGGGATGGAGATCGGAGTGGGTGTGAAGGGGTACAGGCTGTGGTATCGGAATGGATGTGAGGAGAGTATGGTTAGAGGAGAGAGGGAGGATGAAGAGGGACTTTGTATGAGGGCAGCGAGTCGGGAGAGTCGACGGAGAGCGGGCATAAATATCGATGTCTAATAATAGTTGAGTAGATATAGGGAGGGTGTTGTTGATGGAGTGTTTTCTGTTTGCCCTCCCACCCAACCACGGCTTGGCGACTCTTGGCGCGTTCACTCCATCCCCTCCCCTCGTCATGCTCAAGAGTGCCCCTTCAATAGGGTTACTCTCGTTCTTAGCTGCTGTCTCAAATGCTGCAGCAGCACCCACCCACCCACCACCCCCAGACTTTCTCTGCCCGTCCCTGTCGCTGGCACGACAACACACCACAGCTCCCAGAAATCGAAGGAAAAGAGCGCCAGTACCGGGTCCGAGCAATCCACAGGCATATCCAGACATTCCAGATCGATACGATCTAGGCGATGACGGGAAATACCACAAAATAAATTTTCAGACATTCGACTTTGATGCTATCTGTGCTCAGTGTCTCGTGCGCTCCATTCCCTTTCCTTGTTTACAGTGTGTTTGCTAAACTCTACTACAGGCCTCACCTACGCCAGCTCCAGTGCAGACAGGCGTGGATGTCGCACACGACAACATCGTCGACGCCGCCTCAGCCGCTCTCGACCCCTCACCGTCATCAACATCAATTTCCATGAACATCCCCTCCGGCTGGAAACCAAAACCTCAATCTCCCGTGTACAGAGTACCCATCATCGTCCTCTCCAGCCTCACCCTCGCAGCCATCATCGCAACCTTCATCGTCTGCGCCCTCGTCTGGCGCCGGCGGCGGCGCGAGCAGGCGGACCTTGAGAAAAAGGGTGTCGTAGTGAAAGGGAGGAAGAAAAAGGCGGAGGTGGTGGATAGCGATGAGAGTGATGAGGAGGAGGGCGAGGAGGAGAGGAGGAGGAGAGGGAAGAAGGTCTGGGCGAGGGCTAGTGCGCGGTGGAAGGCGAATGCGAGATGGGTCTATCGACGCGGTCATGGGAAGCGGTCGACAACGACGACGGCGGTCCGCAATGCTCAACGATCGCCCATGCTCTCTGCATCCTCCTCGGCGGTGAGCGTCTTGACATCATCAGACGTGAGATCCCGAGCGTCCCTGTCTATCAATCCTGCATTACCGACACCGGCATCAACGACCCTTGCACATCCGCTTGCACAGCAACCCTTGTCCCAACCCCTTCCTTCCCACTCCCCTCCACCTCAGTCTCCTCCACCGCCAGCAGACTCCGATTCAGACGAAAACGACACCTCGGCGGACCCACCCGCTTACCGCCGACGCACGTCCCTTCGCACCACCACACCCAGACCCAGACCCAGAACCGCGGGTACGGGAACGGGCACGCGAAGGCTTGGCAGCAGCGCGCACCGACCCTCTGCTACGTCCCCCATCGCTTCTCACACCCAAGATGGGGACGAGGACTTACATACGCGACGACCCGCCGATGATGGGGAAGAGGATGCCTATGCGGAGAGTGATGGGGAGAGGGATAGGAAGGATCCTGCCCTCTTTGGGAATGGGGATGAGGGAACGGGTGGGAGGGGGAGGGAGGGAACGGGCAGAAGGGGAAGAGGGAGGAGAAGTGAGAGGAGGAAGGGAGACGGGGGAGGGAATGGCGTGGACCGCGGGGTAAATGGGTTGCGCGATATAGGAGGAGCGGGGCTGGGCGCCGCGCTCAGCGAAGGCGTCGAAGGCGTGTGCGTGGGTCGACTCGGCGAAGGCGAAGACGAAGACGAAGACGAAGGCGTGCGCGGGGATGGCCATGGGCTGGGCGTGAGGAGTGGCCAGCGTCGGCCGAGGCATGACGAAGATGGATATGAAGTCTACGACGAGGACGACGAGGACGAATCGGGCAGGCGGGATATCACATATGGAATAGGAGGAGGCATGGGTATGGGTATGGGTATGGCGGCTGCTGCACACCTCGCGACGGACGATAAGCAGGTACTGGCGAGGATGGCTGAGTTGGCGAGTGCACCTCCTCCTCCGCCAATGTCACCACTGCTACCATCGCAACCACCACGGATGCGGATGCGCGCACGGACGCTCTCGATGGACGTGGACTCGATAGAGCCGTCGACGCCGCCCCCGCCGTTATCGCCGTCCGACTTCCAGCCGGTGCCGGTGCCGGTGCCGGTGCCGGTGCAATTGGGATTGGAGGAGTCTTCGACACCGTCGTCGCGTGGTCTGCATGTAGGACTTGGGAGTTCGCTTTCTCGTTCTCGTTCTCGGGGCAACATCTCCTCTGAGGTTCCTTCGACGCCGTCACACCCACATCCACAACCTAGCCTGGAAGTCTCAGCGCCGGAATGGGACCCGGACGCCGAGCTTGCTGATGCTCTCCGCGCCTCCACCTCCTCCCCATCCTCCACCACCACCACCTCATCACCACCCTCGTCGTCCGACGCGAACGGACGACACCCATGCGTGCACCCTGACATGCCGCTCCCCCCAGCACCAGTCGTGATGTCCTCTCATCCCCATGCACCATGGAGAGGTTCCTTGATACGGTTGGCGATGGAGTACCCGATGGTCCTCGATGGCGATACGGGCGGCACGATCGACGTATCGCCTGTAGCGTCATTAGAGTCGTGCCTTGTCCGCGAGCCGATGGCATCCGTCTCCGTCTCCCCATCGTGTCCTCCACATCCGCATCCTCATCATCAACAGGTCTATACACATCGCCATTCACAGTCATCGTCTCCTCGACCATCGACACCACTCTCCTTGCCACTGCCACCGTCAATGCCATCCCACCCACCACCAACGATATACTACTCGAAAGAGAGCGAGGAAATCGCCGGGATGGAACCTGTCCTTGGACCGAGCGCGCCGCCTTTCGAGTTCGGGCTTCATCACGAGCTTCGTGGCGATCACCACGCCGAGGGAGAAGGGAAGGAGATGAATGGGTTCACGCCAAGTGCGCCGGATTTTGACTTTGAGGATGATTCCGATCCCGTCGTGTTGCACGAGCCTGGGATTGGGATTGGGATTGGGGTGAGTGCAAGCGCACCCCCGCTTGAGGAGGACGAGGAGGCAGAGCGGACACCAAAATCACATTGCATATGATACGTTCTACACATACCACCACCACCACACCAACACCACCAACACCACACCACGGACGTTCATGCTCGTCACTGAGCATGACCATCGCATAATCTCACCACCTTACTACCTGACCACCACCTACTACAACAACTCTACTATTGCTACTACTACTGCATTCTGCTGACAATGTTACAGTATTACTACCGTGTCGCAGTATTTTTTCTCGCATCATCATTGTCTTGCATTATATCTTGTTGCAATTATCAGTTTTTCATGGGACAATCTTTCCAGGTACTTCATTCATAGACACTGAGTAAGTTGTAGACGTTGCATTGTATGCACATATGGATTCATGGATTCATACAGGTTGGGATATTGATCGGATCCCCTCCGGGCCGTCAAGAACGACGAGGTTGTTTGCAATTGTGTGAACTGGAGTGCCCATTTCATTCTGCCATCATGTGGGGTATTGACTCGGACGGACTCTTTCGTGGAAACCATTCATTGAATGTGTCGTCGGACTCGCTCCCTGCCATGTCCAGGCTACGTGACAGGTCATCGCGTCAAATTCAATCATTTCATGGTGGCCTCAGAGTCTAGATTGCTCTGCTGTTGTCTTTGTCAATATCCGATGGAACCGACCTTTAGCAGAGACTCGGGCTCTACCGCTCAAAGGTTGGACATATCGCCGCGCGCTGTGAAAGCCCACGCGAAATACGTGGTTACAAGGAATAACCACGGCTCTGGGCGACGCCATCATGATTACAGGATAGTGTCGCCATTCCACCTCCACAGCCTCTGATGCGCTCACCGTGATAAATGAACTATTCTGCTTGCAATGTACTCTTGGCGGCTTGAGAATGCTTGAGCAAAGCATAATGAGTATTCCAGTGCATATGCCGAGCCTAAAATCTACACTATAGTACTAGCAACAACCACGGACCGCACGCGCACACCCCTGGACGCGCTCATGCCTCGCGCTCAAAATTAAATTTTCTCGAGATGGTCAAAATCACACACACACACCGACTTATTGTCTGCGCAGCCCCAGCCCAAATATTTCCTTTTGATGGCAAGATTTCATGTCCGAGTCCTCCCTGCCTCGAGGTTGCCGCACTGCCTTTGGCTCGACGTTGGGCTCGACACTTTGCCGAATTTATCTAGTGCTGTGGATCCTTGGTCGGATGGATCATGAGCACGCGGAATTGTGCGCAATCAGATGAGGATGTCACTAACTGATGCGATTTTATCTTGGGATTTTCTCTGTGGTAGGAGATGCTCGAGAACATATTGTAATGTCTCTGCCCTGCGTGGGTATTTTCTTGGAGAGGAATCTGCCGATACTTTGTCGACATTGATCATCAATTGCAAGAGCGCTGTGTAATGTGGCTCGTAGAGAGAAATCCCAAATTTCCCTGTATCAAATTAAAAAATCGAAGTATCGCCGCCAAGTTGTATGCGCACTGTGTCT
>ML170159.1:13796-197030 GCA_004355085.1 Rickenella mellea
ATTGAAATGAAACTGCAGATATTGTGAAATTAATACAGAAAGATAAAAGTACTACTGGAATTGTTCTCTTAACTATAATACCCAAAGTCCAATTATACTAGCAGTCAAATACAGAGATTTTTCCATTTAAAAAGGAATCGTACCTGCCATGCGCAGCACTGGCCCACTACCAGCACGTATACACGTGGGTAGTACAATACATGTGTCTAGTAAATGAAGTCCAGCGCGTGTGTAGTGAGGGAACAATGGCAAGTCTGCATGATGTCCCTAGGAAAAAAGAGACATGGCTATGAATATGTACAGTGAAGCAAAGGCAGGCGGGGGATGGTTGCTATGCGACGAGCACCAGACAGGATTGCAAACGGTCTAGGCAGTTGTGGTGTGCGTGCTTCTGCCTAAGACACCTCACCAAGACAGTTGTAATAGTCCTAAATTGACTTGCGAAGCCAGAACGGCGGGAATGGCAAGTTGTGGGTGCGGAAGAAAGGTACAATGAGCACGAACCGGGATTGCGCGAGACCCGGGCCTTCATAACACACGGTACAGCTTGAAATGACATGGTACGACAGTATTAAAAACCCCGTGTGGAATCTGTAAAGGCGCTGTGCATCAGAAACAGTGGGAACAGGTGGGGAGGCGAGGCGAGGAGCGCCAACAAGGATTGTGCGTGATCCAGGTCATCGCGGGGCGTAGTACAGCTTGATATGACTCACTAAGATGATCTGTAATTGATCTAGGAATGCGATATTGAACAAAAACGGCGGGAACGGCGGGCGGATGGGTGCAAAAGAACCACAAACAGCGCGATCTAGGCTGTCCTTGAGCGCGATAAGGCTTGATATAACTTGCTACATTAGCTTTCAACGTCTTGCAATTGATTTGCGATGCAAACACGCAGCAGGAGCGGCGGGAGCGGCAGGTAGGCGAATGGTTGGGTGGGAAGGTGACGAGCGCGAACCGCGATTGCGCGTGATCTAGGCCGTCCTAGAGCGCAATAAGGCCTGATATAACTTGCTATATCGGTCCTCGATGTCCTGCAATTGATTCGGGAAGTGAGCGCGCAGCAGGAGCGGCGGGAATGCTGGGCGGGTGGGTGCAGGAGGCAAGGCGGGGAACAGCCGAATGTAGAAATAACAAATTGGGTAAGCACATGGCAACGCGCTGCGCCGCGCACCATCCCTAGTAGGCGGGATGGTCCCGGGGGCCAAGGCAGAGAGCAGGTCCCAATACCTGCTATTCTGGCAAGGGAAGGGAGAGTAAATATAGCAAAGTAGGATGGCTGGAGGGTAGTAGACGACAGAGTATAATATCATAGGTCCTTGGGTACCACCCCCTCCCAGCCTTCGATGTATTACTACACTACAAATTGACAGCATCTACTGAAAATTGGCGTGACATAATACAAGAATAGTGTCGGATCGTACGTATGGGCAACCTCATCATAATCGAAGTTAAGGAGACTTGAGTTGGTAAGGGGCAGTGTGTCTGTGAGTGATATAGAAGGTCCGGAGTGAATGTGTCCAGTACGAGTTTTTTTTTCGAGACGCGAAGCTGCAGAGTAGATGCGTCTCGTGTAGCTAAATCCTGTCACACATCTTCCAATCCCTTCGTGCTCAATACAGAAAATCTTCCACATGACTTAACAAATCCGTAAAATTCATTCTAGTCGTCTATTGACTGTCTCATTCGTGTTTATAGTGTTTGAAGAATTTTATTCGGCGCCGAACGAGCTCAAGACCTTGCGCGATAGCTTTGCCACATGCAGTGTGATGAGACTTCAGTAGTGTGTCACACTGCGTCACACTGGTTCATCTTGCCATCAACGACGATGTCGTCGGCCTCTGCCTGCCATCCACTCTCATCCAATGCTCCACATTGTCGCGAAAACATCCCAATGGATGTTAGCTATCAATATCTTCACATTTTGTGGCCTTTTTTTGCCTGGGTGGAAGCTCTCAAAGTTCGAAAGTTGGAGGATGGTATGGGAGGATGGCATTGGAGGTTCCAGCGAAGGGAGGATAGCTCTGGCATCGGTAAGTCTTCATTAACGCTCTTTTTCACTAACTGTTTGTATTATTAGATATCGGGTGAGGGGTTTCAACATCCCTTGCTCGATAACCATCTCTCAGAAGGTGGTAACGATGATGCAGGCACATCCAAGCACGAAGTCCCGCCGACACAACAATCACCTTGACCGTCATCACCGCACACACCGCTGCATCACAACCACCTACCACTTCCACCACCGCTCACGAACTGGCAATGAACGCGGACTCGGTTATGCCACATCGCGGAGCGCGATTACCAGCGGGGACCAGGGCCACTGCCAGGGCAACAGCAACAGCGACGGAGGTGCAACTTACGGATGAAGACCAGGGCTGAACGAAAAATCGCCAAAGCACAATGTCACGACGACGTGACCAGCACCACTAGCACCACCATACCATCAACTTGAGCATCAGCACGACCACAAGGAATGGTGCCAGCGATAGGACTACACCTGCACCTGCACCACCCAATTCAACCACCAGCATCCGTACCACCACCACCATCGCTCACACTTGGCATTAAGCGTACGCGAGACGAGCCGGCCGCAAGACACGAATGAGCTTGCAAAAGAACAGCCACTGATCCACCGATCTTCCAGATGGGCCAAGGGATGGAGAATGGAGAATATAGGCCATTGGTGGCGTGACTGGGACCGAGTACGGCGATGTGGGGAGACACGGCATGCAGATGTTCGCTCGAGCATCTGTAGGCCAAATTTTGTTTTTAATTTTGTTCTAATTTTAATTCTCATGGTAATTTTATGGTTTTAAACTTTCATTTTACAATGTTGTGTGTGATCTTGTAAGGGAACGGGCTGGCGCAACCTCACAGCCCATCAAAAATATATTTCTATTTTTTTTTGAAATTTTTTTGAATTTTTAGTGGCAGCCCTGCACACACTGGCTCCGGTTTGTCCAACCTAGAACCGTGAGAAACCTCAAAATTGAGCTCAACGCCACCTAAGGCAATTATCAGAACCCATCCCAAGTGCTGGGAACCCGCCCAGCAGCCAAAAAAGCTGCCAACATTATTTATTACTAATTTTAGCAGGAACCGATCCAAAACAGGAGGCCAACGCGAGCGGGAAGGCAAGGTGGGGCTGAATATATTTTTAGATTGATGAGAAGCCACCCAGGCCTGGCCAGGGGGTGGGAAGAAGCTGTAGAATCATTCCCGACTGATTTGGGAGGCTTCCTAAGCATGAGATTTTTTTTTTTTAAATATGGCAAATGCATCCCGGACCCTGAGGAGGCACCCCGACCCAAACAGGTAGCCCCCCCAGCTGCCAGAAGCTGCCGCAGTCCCTGGTGCCAGCCCACACACTTGCCTGGCAGTTGCGAATGGGACCAAACACGCTTGCGTGGGTCATTTTCTTTGAATCTTACTGACACTGCTGGATAATGAGGGGGTGCTTGTGCTGTATGACCACCGTTTCCCTACCCCTTCACAACCCTCGCCTGCCACTCACCTGCCAACTGATGTGACCACAACACTCTTGTCAATGCGCCTTACACCCACAAACAGCCTAAGGCTGCACACGACTCCATCCGTGGGTGGACTCGGATCCGTGAGAATACCTGCAAAGACTTGGATCCACAGATCCGAGTACCTGTCAGGGTCCAACCTGTACAGATCCAGGTTGTACTACTGACAAGAAATTACCTGCGGGTTCAGGTCACTTGTGCAGTTACCTGTGAGTATCTGTCACATTGTATATGTAATGTTGTTCAAATATACTTCTAGAAGTGCAAATCATGCCTTAAAGTACAACTCTGACTGTCATATGAGCTTAAATGAATGCTTTGGTAACAAGAGAAGAGTTATAGATAGGTGTAAGCGCTCTTATGCAATTATAATATCATATAATTTGATGATACCATTGACCTGTGAGTATACCCATACCCACAGGTTACCTGTCAGGGTCTACCTGTCCAGATCCAGGTCAGACAATTTTATGAGAAATTACCTGTGGGTTTGGGTGATCTGTACAGGTACCCACAGGTATTGGGACTTGTGTGCAGCCTTAAAACAGCCTACACCACGCTGGAACCCATCAGTGCCACCCCCTGGCCAGCAAGAAACAAATAGTGCTGTCACACTTTTTTCAGCCCCCATCATCACATTCCCTCTCGCTACCCTCTATTACCATGCGCCTCTGATGTGCCGCTACCGACTATGTTGAACCCCCGCTCCCTTCCCCACGGCCCTTCAACTACGCCACATCATGCCTCACTACCACCCCTGCATCTCATACCAATCATGACATACACAGTGCTGTAGCCATGCCCACCTCACCTCACCTGTGCAGGTACGGTTGTGCTCTACGTCGCCTCCCTCACGCTGTCGCCAACCTTGTTACTCACGTCTGCCTAAAGAGGAGAAGCTCCACTTGTTTTTCTGGTTCGCGATGCACGCACTGCCGCTCTCCTTCCCTGTGCAGTCAAAAGTGAGCGGGGCTCATTTCTCATGGTTGGTGGCTCAAAATCTTTGCACTGCTCTACCATCCACCTATCAACAAGGATGAGCACTACTCATTTTCGTTATGCCCAACCTGTTTCGTCCCAATTCGCAAAATGTTCGACTGTTCATGCCGCTCATTTACCCACTCCCAGACCATTCATTCATGTAAAATGTTACCACTCACTCACGTAGCTCAATACCCCATGGGCTTGATATCTACAGTCCCGTCATGTGTCCGTAGTACCATTTATATGTCCTGTATATGGTGAATCAAGTTATGAACCCGGAAAATGCACAAATTGCCAGTATTAAACAGTACAACAGATTCCTGCAAGAAAAAACATGACATACATCCAAATGATGCTATGGATGTACAGTTCTGTAGTGCAAATGGTCCGAGAGCAGTTGGGCAAGAATTGAGCCTGGTAAAGCCATTCGACACTTTGTGCAACCAAATGAGGAAGGTGGTTGTCCCGATGTGGCCATGTTTGATGCCGTCACAGGGATGAAAGCAGCGCGAAGAGCTGTGCCAGCATATTTCAGACTCCAAATGGATGGCACAGTGGCCGAGAAGGCGCAAACTTGTCCAGCACTATCTCAAGTCAGCATTACCAGCAATGGAAACTTGGCAGCATCTTCACATTTGGTATGTACACATGCAATGATTATATTGATTACGATTCCTGAACAAAGTGAAGGATTGTTTTCTAGGCGCACTGGCGCACAGTTTGATACCTTTTTTTCAGCCTATAGATGAGAATTTAGTACCATATCCGGATTTTGTAATGAAAGTGTAATATGTTGCAACAACTTTTGTAATGGATTGCACCGGTTTTGTTACCTGTGGCAAGGCTGGCGTGGATTTTGATCAGAAAAGGAAAGTATTCAAGCTCCTTTTTAATGTCGTGTGGCATCTCAACGTTTGCTGTGCCATATTGTCTTCTTGCTCGTGTGGATTGATGTGGTTTATTCACAACATCGACTCATTGAGGAGGAGACCACCATACAATTTAACAAACAAGATTATAAAAAAAGGAATCGTCTGGCTGTGCAAAGCAATGGCCCTACACTACAAGTTTGACTGAATCTTATTGTTCTGCGCTGAGGGCTTCTGTGGCTGTTCTCGAACACAACTTCAACACCAAGCTCCAACAACTGCATTGTTGATGGGATGTCCCCGGAAATACCACAGTGATGAAGCAAGGGCCCAGGCAAAGCAATGAGATCGTCAAAACTGGTATCATAAGTGTGTGAATGTGCTTTTTCTTCATTCACGATGGATTGACTCCTAAACTTTGCAGAAATCAACCTGCTGAATCTGCAAAGTTGCACAAATGATACCGCAAAGCAAGGGCTTCAGCAGATCAGCCATATTTTGTTACACCACCATCTTCTCCCACTGTACCAGTCCACTTTGAGCTGCCACAGACCAAGCATCACACTGCTTCACAAAGCTCTTCCCAACTGCAACCTTGTGCCATACCTCCTGCATGCTTGGCTCTCCAGACTCTGCCAATTTCAACCACATTTTGATCCAGTTCCAAGTTGGCACTGCTCAGTACAAATGTCATTGATCTGCAAGAGGTGATAACACAAGGACGAGTTGATCTTTTGGCATGGAAGTGTGGTAACAGTCTCTCGCAGAATATAAATACCGCATTGAACATCTTAGATTTGTGGACAGGTGGTGCATTCAAGGAATGGGGCAACTGGGTATATACCACATGCATTGCAGCATCGTGTCTGACTGCTGTTTCAAACGAACTCGCTGCATTTGTTTCACTTGCAGAAGATTTCCGTTCAAACATTGACAATATTTGCAAGCGCTCATTTGAGGCCGATCCATCGGGGTTAGGACAGGCATGGAAGGCAGCAATGATGCTACATTGGAATACAGAGAGGGTTATTGATGTGGTCAATGAGCTACTTCTGTTGCTGCAAGGTGGTGGTATTGAGCTGCTGAAGGAATGTTTTCATGAAAAATCACTAAATTTTCAGTCCTTCTAGGTTTACAAAATAATATGTTTTGAGTTCGATGAATGTATCTACATCACAGCAACCACTTTGAGTAATGTGACCAGTGTGACAAGGCTACACCACATCTCTACACCACATCTTGATTAGCAACATCAATGGACCTGGCATGCATTTTGGACTTCAAAATAGATTACAAGATGCCTCAGATAACTTCTGGCAGTATCTACTTTTCTTAGCATTACACCAGACTTGAGATATTCAGTGCAATACCAATTTGGAAGTCGCGTGGAATTGCAACGTGGCAAAGCACAGCAAAAGAAAACAGCACCAAATTGTTCAACTTAACTCAGACCTCTTTGCAACTGTGTGAAGGTTAGTCCACAATAAGGCATAGCACAAGTCGATCCGCGGATCATCTAGATTCAAACCCACAGGTCGGCATTTCACACACATCTTAAACCCAGATTTGTACAGGTTTCACTTGTCAACTCTATTCTACCCATGGATCTGTTACCTGCTGGTGTACAAGTACCCATAGGTTTTAGAAACCTGTGGGTACCTGCAAGTCATGTATACATTACATCTCTACAGTAGACTGAGCACTATTTACGGACACTGCCTTATGCTGCCTCCTTTGCACACAAAGCCTTCTCTCTAAAAACATTAATGGTAGGAGCATATTTTGTAGAATATTGCTTGCAAATGAAGTTTCCATTCCAAAGTAATACACATAAAATGTACACAGGTGACCCACAGGTCGACCTGTGGATCAATCCTCAACGAAATATCTGATCCAGATCTGCTGAACCCACAGGTTTCCCACAGATCCAAACCTGTCAGATCCACGGGTATTTGCGACTCGTGCTATGCCTTAGTCCACAATTTGCATCAACATCCATTGTACCCACTGCCTATACATAGTGGCTCCAAAAACCTTGCCACTTTGCGGCGGAACGATCCAACAGACTATTCTTCGGCAACAATTGCACCAGTGAGTGATCCGTGTTTTGTCTGTCTACCATATTCTGACACGTTTCTCTACCTGCTATGCTATCTTATTGCAAGTTTCAATCTATCCCAATCAATGTAGCCAATCAGCAACAATGACGACGGAATCAGACAAGTTGCCAGTGCAGGTGCAGGCACTCAGCGGTGTCTTCCTGTTGATAGGTCTGTGCTCTTCACATCACACAATGGCTTAAGGCTGCACACGAGTCCATCCGCGAGTTATCCGGATCTGCACTCACGAGTATTGAGATTTGTTTTGACCATACCCAGATCTGCGGGTATCATACTCGCGAGTATTACAAGTACCCATGGGTATTAAATACTTGCAAGTACTTGCAAGTACCCATAAGTAACTCATAGATATGTACATATACAACACTGTATATTGATCCAAACATTATCTACAAAGGACAATTGCCTCATCAATACTGTCTAATCTTGTCCTGTGAAGGCTAATATCTAATGATGATCATCTGACAAGTGTTTAAGCGGGTCCCTAAGCATGTCCTGAGGTGCAAAGTAGACTTATTAGGCTATTCCAATAGACTTTTTTGGCCTAGTCTCATTGCCTAATAAGTCTACGACTTGTTGTTTCTCGCGTGATTGGTAGCCAGATCCGGTAACGGGGCTGTGATGCAGCGCAGCCACAAGTTTTATTCGGTGATTTTGACGTTTCCCGTTCTCCCTCACCCTCCCGCTTCCCCGAAGCATTATTTAAAATTTTAGCATTCTTGCTAACCCTTGCTTGCATATTCTGATGCATAACCTGCCGCATCAGCTTAGTAATCATTTTCCAGTGTGGGGCTGCATGTCTGTTGGAATTATAAATAAATAATGGAAATTCTTCATGAAGGTCTAGGATGGGCTCTAAGGGGAAATAAAATTATATAGCAAATGGATACATATGTTTCGTTAAATTGAGCAATTTATGGCATGTGGTGAACGAATTTGGAGGTGGTTTGAGACATATTTGAGGAGTCAAACAAAGATGGAGATCGCAAATTTAGGACACCAAAGGCTACTTGAGCGTCTCAAAACTCTCTGAAGGGCTTGAAGAAATTTTTGTTGATTATTATCAAAAGTATCCAAGCAGTCTTCGGCCATGTGGCCAGGGGGGACAGCATACAATGGGCAAAGCAAGTAAAAGTGGCGTGGGAATAAGTACAAAATGTCGTCCGGAAGAAGCAATTCTCAGCCACAAAGTTGAGAATTTCCCTTCCCGAGGCGCAGGGACCGTTCAAATGGTCCAAAAAGACCATTAATTGTTTAAAGAAATATTTTAGAGTAGTGGTAAGTGATTTAACTAATTAATGATGATGAAATGGCTCAAGGGGCGGCTATTCAGAGAAATGTCACCATAAAAGATGGAGTAAATGCTGGACCTCGCCAAATACCACGAAGAGTTGTAGCAAAATTTTGAGGGATGTTTAGAATGGTCACATTACATTTTAAACGTCGGGTAAAAGGAATTATATTTATGGTGAAAATAAACGCAACTGGTATGTGTGAGGTTTGAATGCAAGATATACCACACAAATTATATTGAAAATAATATAGACTACTCTACGAACCGTACTGCACAGACTGAATGGAGTTTTTGAAAAAAAACCTGACCTCAGGACATGCTTACAGACCCGTTTAAGCTCTGGTATTTACAAAAAATTAAGTAGATATTGATGTATTTTAATAGTATTTATGGTCAGTCAAGCAATCATGGGTACTCATGGGTATACCCACGACAAAAAAATCTATGACCCAGATCTGCATGGACTCATACCCACGAGTTTCCCACAGATCCAAACTCATTGGATCCACGAGTAGTTGTGACTCATGTGCAGCCCTACAATGGCTCACTGACATACATTCCTTGCAACAGATTCTTTATTTATTTATTTGCTCAGAGAAGCAGACATTGCTCTCCATGTGCATCCACATGTTTGCATATCTTGTGGACACCATCATTGATTATCACTGAGGATCGGAACTTGTTAGCAAATTTTCCTGGCGCTGCTCTGTATGTTCCTTTTTTCATAATGATATATACTGACATTACTGAAGGATTACATTCTCATTGTCAACATCATCCCTGCAGCGTTGCTTCACCAGTACCTCGACAATCCCCAAGCAGCAGCCGCAGAGGGTAATATATTCACGAAGTACAGTAACTCTTCCAACGATATCGAGGAGTTTGACAACAATGAGTTGCCCAAACTCACATCCACTAAGTACAGTAACTCTTCGGATGATATTGAGGAGTTCCACAACAAGGAGATGCCCGAACTCAAGTCCGCTTTTGAAATAGATGAAATCGAGAGTGATGAGTAGTCAACCATTGTAAATAAAATAAGGTAGCTATTCCTCATAGTGTTACCATCCTCAATCTCTCTCAACCCAGCTCAGCCATCATCTACTTTCACTAAGTGCAGTTGATACACGCCATGTCATTGTAAATAGTAACTAAAATACAAGGTGAACCTGCGGGTAGACCCACAGGTTGACCTGCAGGTCAATTGTCTATGAAATGTATGACCCAGATCCGCCGCAAAATTTGTTTGCCATGAAAACTAACCTGTAGGGATCTGAACCTGCGGGTTTCCCACAGATCTAAACCTGTGAGACCTGCGGGCAGCTGGTACTTGTACTGCTGCTAGATTGAATTTCATTAACTTGATGTGGTGACGTGGCTCGCAGATTTTCAGGATCTTGTCTCTTAAGAGCAGTCAGGGCTCATAACCTATCAAGGTTAGGTGCTAGAGAGATGGTAAAACCAATGTATGGCCTACTAAGGCTGAACAGGAGTGCATCTGGATCTGGATCCGGACTTGTTTCCCACGGATCCAGGTCACAATTTTTTTTCTAAATTGACCTGTCCAGCCAGGTATACCTGTGATTTCACAGGTAAATGACAGGTAAATCATGATTTGGAATCCGTGGGAACAGATCTGGGTCATCATTTTGAGGAAAGTTTTGGGACTCGACCTGTGCGACCCACAGGTCATAGGGACTCGTGTGCAGCCTTATGGCCTACCACTCTCCAAGGTGAAACATTTATAATTCAATTTCTTTATCGGGTAATATCTTCTCTCCCTTGCGTCCTACTCATCTGGAAAACGACGGGCACTAAGGCTGCACACGAGTCCCTATGACCTGTGGGTTGCACAGGTTGAATCCCAAAACTTTCTTCAAAATGATGACCTGGATCTGTTCCCACAGATCCCAAATCATGATTTACCTGTCATTTACCTGTGAAATCACAGGTATACCTGGCTGGACAGGTCAATTTAGAAAAAAAATTGTGACCTGGATCCGTGGGAAACAAGTCCGGATCCAGATCCAGATGCCCTCATGTTCATTCAGACATGCCAAGGGATAAACAGGAAAGGACAATATCAAAGTCAAACAGGGCCATCAATAATCACCTACTTGGAAGCAAGAAGCCAAAGAAAGGTAAGGGCCCGTTCTGCTGACACGGTTTCAAAACCGGTGCCCGCCAAAATGAAGTCGGACGGTTTGGAAACCGGAGGGTTTGGTAAACGTACGGGTTTGATCTCGGAGGAACTGATCCGTAACACCCAGCGGTTTCGAAAACGGTGTCACGTATTCACTATGTTTTACTGTAATTACTGCCATTTACTGGTGACAAAATGTGACAACGGTTTGCCCCAACGGTTTGCCTGGCCTCCGGTTTTGAAACCGTACGACTTGCAAACCGTACGGTTTCGCAACCGTGTCAGCAGAACGGGCCCTAAGGCAATTGCCGTCACCAAAAGACTGAGTTTCCTGGCTGTGCAAGATACGCAGACTGAGGTTGGAAGGTGAGCATGCATGATTAGTTGAGAGCTTTGCATTGAGAATAATTTATTCATTCAGTCCTTCAGATGCGCGGAGATTGAAATGCAGACAGTCCACGTCAACTTAGATAGGACTGTGAAGTGCACTTGTCTTGTCTAGTTAACCCCGGTCGTCAGCACTCCCTAATATCAAACCACATTCATAGACCATCCTTTCATGTCCCTGGTGTTTCATGCTTTCGTTATAATATGTTTGGTTACATATTGCACATGCAAGTGTTATGGAATCATCCCACAAATTGACCATTGGGCCAACTGTCGTAGCTCTAATTTCAGAGAGGTGTCTCTAGTCTTTGTTTCAGAGCCCCCTAGGGGGCTCTCACTTTCTGGCACTGGTTTTCGCTTGATGTTTCAGCCTTTCCATCTTTATGTCTTTATAGACTTTTCATGCTTTCAGGTTTATGGCTTTCAAAGCCCTTCTTTGAAAGGAGGCAGGTTCCTTATTTATGTTCTGAGCTTTCATTGCACGAAAGCACTTTCAATTTCAAACCAATTTTCCTGATGTAGTCATAATCACAGTCATACTCGATGAAATACAAGAGGAGACACAGGAAAAACAGAAAAGCATTATCACGAAACAATGCACTCATCCTTGGCTTGCTGTCGCGTAGGCCGCGCCGTGTTCGCACGCTTGTTACCCATTCGTTTGAGTTCAGTTAATCGGTTCATGGCACGCTTGTTGCCTTGTGCTAGAGACAGAATAAATATAAAATGGCTTTCCATGTCTGGCTAACTCACCTGCCGCTCTCATATACCAACGCTTTGCCAGCTCCACATCCTGTTTCACACCAATGCCCACTTCTGCATAATACCCGACGGCATATTCTGCTTTACTCAATCCTTTATTCGCGGCCCTCCTAGCCCATAGATACGCTTCTGAGTCACTTTGCTTCAAAACACCGTCGCTGCCCGTCAAATACCAACCACTCAAGGCTAGCTCTGCCTCGGGATCCCCTTTCTCGGCCGCCCTCGTATACCAGGCGATTGATCGTCGCGCGTCAACAGGGCAGGTGAGGCTGCCATACTCAAAACACTGGCCAAGTTTGTATTGGGATTGTGTATATCCCAACTGGGCTGCCTTTGTGAACAAATCCTTTGCGTAGACAGGGTCATGAGGCACCACTTGCGAGTCAGGCATCTCGTGGAGTAACCCAAGTTCGTGCAATGCGTGGGGATTTTCTTCGTCGGCTTGCTCGGCGGCGCGTCGCAACCACCCAATTGCTTCACGTGGGTTCCTCTGCTGCCCAAGAGCACCAGTTAAAAGCACCATCCCAAGTTTGTACATAGCCGCAGTGTCCCCGAGAGATGCCGCCTTTCTGTAGAATGCGAAAGCGCGTGGTGGCTCCCGCCGAGTCCCAGCGCCAATTTCATTGCAGACGGCAACACGATATGATGCTGCGGCATGATTTTGTTTCGCAGCCTGTAGGTACAAATGGTACGCTCGTTCGTGATCAACCTGCAGACCCAACATCCCAGTGCCATGGCAATTTGCAAGAAAAAACTGCGCCTCTGGGTACGTGTCTCCTTGTGTTGCCAATCTCCGAACGACCTTTAATGACTCTTGGATGATGAGTTCGCGGTACTTTCGAACCGCTCTCTGGTCAGATGCACTTGCCCCAATTTTCTTCGCAGCATCAATGAGATATTTGGCATATAAGAAATGCGCTTCGGGATCAGGGTCTCCCTTGATACGCTGACGATACTGATCAACGTAGTCCTTCGTATACGGAGGAGCGCTCAGGTCAACTGCCTTGGACTTGCGTGTCCCCGGTGAGACAGACATCGTAGTTCCTGAGCGTTGGAGTGACGGGCGGCGGTTCGACTCGTCACTACCCTGGCTATGGATGGACGGCGTCGTAGAGGAGCCACGAAATGTCGGGTCTCCGGCGTATGGTAAGAGACCACCCATTGACGGGTTGGGCGGTATGCCTTGCGTGTTGGAAGGTGATATCGATTCAGTGGAATGGTGGTTATCTGACATCACAAAAGATGGTGAGAGTTGACTTTGCCCATCGTGCAATGGTTCAAGGATCGCAGGGGGAGGAGCCATTCCGAGTACATCGGATGCTGCGGCATAAAAAGGATTGTATTCCTCTCGAGAATGAGCTGACATGGAATACATGGCGGGGTTCAGACCTGCATCGTGCGTCAGTCGTTCAGTCCTCGGTGGTTGAAGATCTTGTGGCGGAAATCTTTGGAGGGATTTTCACAATGTCGTTCAAGGAAAAATAAACATCGACAACTAACCGAGCTTCTGCGTAGATCTCGTTGGCATGGTCATCATACACTAATCCATCGCTCCTGACAGCATCAAGAGATGATGATTGCCGCAATGGCTGACATCCGGAATCTGACATTTGGCCATCACGAGGAGGTATTTCCGCAAACTCAGACGGATGGTATGGATAACTATTCGGATGCGGTGGCTCGAGGTTCGGGGGGTCATCCAAATATACATCAGCACTTCTAAAATTTCGAGAGGCTGTTTCACTGAGATTAAGGTTGCGGAGACCTTCTAGCGGTTCTAGCAACGAGGAACCGGGGTCGTAAGGTGGTGGTGCTATAGATCCATTTCCATTGTGCTCATGAAAGGCTGTGATATTGGATTGCATTCATGTGAAGCAATATTTCAGAGACTTTAGAACACATTCGAAGGATGATAGTGGTCGTTTCCAATGCTCACATGTCTTGTGGTGCGACAATTGTGCAGACATATCACCAGTGTTCGCAATAGTGGGAGAACGAGTACGGGGCACATTGGCAGATTCTCGGAAATGAGCAGGTCCAGGAGGTAACCCGATGTAGTGACCAGGGTTGTGATGAAGTGGTTCTGACAGCAGAGAATTGGATCTCGACATGGAGTTGAACGAACTGGCGGGACAATTACGTAACGTACATGCTGTGTCTACGACCACCGCCAAACTTCAGTTACCCTTTCGACCCGCTGTCGCTCTATCCCATCTTCCAATCTCCGCACTCTGACAACATATTCATGCGTTCTGTCCACAGTTGCCTGATCTCCACCCTCGTCACTCTGAAGGAAGCCATCATCCATCCACGCACCCGCCCATTCGTCGTTTTCGCTTGATGGTTTCTCCGCATTTGAGGACGCAAACTTGCTCTCAACCCTCTTGCTCTCGTGATCCCAGGTCTTTGGTTTGAAATTCCTGAATTTCAACTCCTGATTTGAGTCAACCAGCGGATCGGCAGAGCTCCGCTTTCTTTTGGATGATCGTCCATTGGCCAAGAATTTAATCCTTCTTCTGCTTTCGTCTTCATCTCCGGTTGTTCCGTCAATTGCAAGGCGAACGCGCCAACGAAGCTCTCGGGCTAACGCAGATCCGTCTTTCACCCGATCCGCAGGAATTTGATCTTTGGCATCTTTCTTTGCGTGTTCGGCACCTCTTTCAATCGAGCGAACCTCCGACACTAAGAAGACAGACAAAGCGTCTAAGGAATCCAAAACTCTACTCGGAAACTCTTCCTTGGCTTTCAGGCTGCGGAGACATTTTTCCCCGACATACCAACATAGCCTATAAATCAACAATGACCTTCGGCAGCAATCAAAGTCACCAGAGCTTACTTTACAAAGAACGGGAAGCGAAACTTTTTGGGTACATGTGTGGAGATCTCGATATCTCTGATGCGGAGCTCTACGCAATCGTTTCAGTCATATCAGTTGTGCGGAGTGCAGGAAAACGTACGCATGGCAACATCGTAAGAATGTAGAAAGTTGCCACCGAAGACAAGGGAATCAGTCGGAGTGTGCTAGAAAAACATTATTATTTAATAGAATCATGTCTCCGTCCACTTACAACTGCGTGAATCCAGCCGGTTGGAATGATCATTGTATGTCCTTCCTGAAGCTCGACTTTGAATACTTCATCCACCATATCCCCAAGCCACGCTTGATTTTGCAAGTCGGTTCCTGACCACCGTTCGTACGCGGCAAGGTTAGATGAAGTGGGTCGAATGAAGTAGAAAACCTGTGTTGAATGATAGTTCCCGCTTCTCCGATTGGTATCCTGATATTTCACTGGAATCACGCACTTTAGAGCCTCTGAAGATATGATAATACACAGATGAACCAGCAAAGTCGATATGCCAGTCCTGGAAATTTCGTTAGATAGCTTCGGTTAATCAAACGTACAGCTTACGGTCCATGCACCGGCAACACCCATCAGGCAGTAAAGTTGGACCTTAGGATAGAGGTGCCCCTTTCCCTTCTTGTTGCTTGGCCAGAACAACTCTACCCAATCCAAGTCACGAACTATGCGAGGCGGAATAATTTTCTCAGCAAGTCTGGTGTTGGAGATCTCTAGAGAAATAACATTAAGAACTTTATCTCGTGAAGTGGTCGAACTGTTATAGTATTCTGCCCATTTAGCAAGGTTGTATCCGGAAATGTTCGATTGCGTTGCAACATCTTTACACAGGATATGAAATAGTGTCAATGAGGAACATTAAATAAAGATAGCGCGCACCCATGACTTCCACGGCCGTCTCCGGACCCACCAGATTTGCAACATCGGAAACCGTTAGGCCTTTGTTGGGCATTTTCATGCCAAGTCCATCTGGGTCTTCGATGATGACGGGCTCCGTCATGGCGGTATCATCGTTAGAGAGCCAGTCCAGTGATAATCCAAACCCATCCATGCGCCTGAATGAATCCACCTTGATAACCTTTTGCTTCAACATTTGCTGCCATTTATTAGGATCGCGATGTATACCAGCGTCCAAGCTGGCGTAGTCCTGTTCAACACGTTTTCGCAACGACTTTCGAGCAGGAGGCTTCAGCGTAATTACTCTTGACGGATTGGCTGAAAGACACGGTATGCAATACCTGTCATTTCGTGTTAACAGTGCAAATCTGATGACCTACATTTGTGTCTCACCATTTATCGACATACTCTAATTTGCCACCTTCTCCAACACAACGCCAATGAAACCAGGTTTTACAGGAATCGCAGCGAACCCAGTCTTCCTTTTTGGCAGCCTGCACGTCTTCATTTTGGTTATTACAAGCTGGACAGCAGTCTGTGTCTGAACGTCCCTGGAAGCCTTCCGAAGTCGAAATTCTGTCCTCAACTTCAAGAGAGTCATGAGATGATGAAGCAGTTGCTGAAGCCTCCCTCGATGCACAGGATGAAGAACGGACTGCGCGAGTCGGACGACGACGCCCCATGATTGTGCAGCTGCAATCACTGAACGTCTAAAATCTGAGTAAAGTCTGAGTGGTCAAATATTATGCAAGTCACGTGCTTCGCACCAAGAAGACTAGCGGCAATAAGTGTGAACGCCGATAAACGGCAAGGCCCGCTACCTGGTTGGAAACACGCAACGATGTCATGTAGGGTATTCTACTGTATAAATTTTATCTACAAAGAGTACAAAACACTCGCGCAATCACATCCGACACGAGATCTGCAACTCGACGGTGAGGAGCGGGACTTATCAAACACCGTACTGTAGGCGCGCGAACCTAAGCATTTGTCACTGTCACACCCCCTTGCCAGCATGTTAAAATCACGATTTTTCACGTGTCACAAGAGCGTGCATGCTAGCGGGCCCACCGATGTCACAGGCATAGAGCTCATGAAATTGCGAGATATGTGACAATTTACACATTATTTTTCAAATTTTTGCCCAGTACTGTATGCGCACGACCGTAGGTTCATGGGGGTCTGACTGTGACACATTCAACCACAAGTTCATAGGTTCAAGGGTTCAAAATCAGCGTGACTAACTTCAAAATATGTTCAAAAGGCGCCATAGGCACTGAAAATTTCCCTTTTTGGGCATGATAACCATTGAGAGGTAAGTTCAGAACCCTCTGTGAGTTATTCTGACTGTATAGGTTCAAGTTCAGACCCTCTGGTGACAAGTGACTGAACTTACGGTCGTGCGTGTACAGTATGCACTAAATTTAAGCTCTTTCACCACATTGCAACAGTTCGTGAGCTTTTTGAGCTTCATCTTCCTCAGATCTGCACAAGTTTGAACTCCTGTGCATGTTAGTGTCACTTGTCACCACCCTTCGCATGTTAAGACATCCCCCAGTCACAAATGTTTTTAGCATGCTTGAGGTCGTGTGCCTACAGTAAGTCCGTACCTGCTAAGGCTCCAACCATATACTCTATTTACTCTCTATAAACAGTAATATCTGTCTACAGTTTTATTTAAATAGGGTCAGCCAAGTATTCCGGGGGTAGACAGTAAATATACAGTTCCACCGCCACAATGGTGTGGTGGGCTAATAATAGGAAATCAGCCATTGTAAACGTGAATTCCAACGTGATTATCAGTTCACTTATGGTACAGTTGAGTCCCGGAGGGATCTCAGATGCAACACGTCTTTGCCCCCCCTAAAGAAATGACATTCCGGAGAAGGGGGGGGGGGGGGGGTTCTCTTTCCCCCAGTACCTGCGCATACCACTGGAACCATGTAATGGTGCACACCTTCGAAGACACCTCGGTCCTCATCAAGTCAATTGTCAGCTTAAGTGCCCAGCTTCCAAAGTCTGTACCTGTGGGAACCGTCGAGGACAAGCTTTACAGAATGTTCATGAACACTGATGGCAATGATGCCTGGGTAACATTTAATCCCTGGTTTGATATTGTATTTGGAGAAGACTGTCGAGACAAGAATGAATGTCTTCACCATGTCCACCGAGGGGAATACGGCATGGACTGAGGCTGCACATGACTCCATCTGTGGGTGGACTCGGACTTGTTTCCCACAGATCCAGGTCACATTTTTTTCCAAAATTAACCTGTCAATCCAGGTATACCTGTGATTTCACAGGTAATTCACAGGTAAATCTTGAAATATATCTGTGGGAACAGATCCAGGTCATCATTTTGAAGAATGTTTTGGGACTTGACCTGTGTGACCCACAGGTTATAAAGACTCATGTGCAGCCTTAGCATGGACATTGTTTGCTTGTACCTGCAGGGATTGTCCAATGAGAGTGCGTTGCTGTGGGACCTGGCACACATCAAATTGACATGTCTTGCGAAAGAAATCACACACCACATGTAAGCCTCCAAATCCAATGGATTTTTTCTTGATAGGTGCCTCATTGAATATTTCTAGGAGCCTGGGTGATGTGTTAATTCCCCAAACTGGCATCAGATTAGTGTTCCACGTGGGAAATTCAACCAATGCACAGTGTCAGACTACCGTGACGTCCCGCCAGACACAATTAGCAGTCACAAAGAAAGTATCTGAGTTAGTTGACACCAGGGAAGAAAAGGCGCGAGTAATAGCATCAGCTGGCTCTCAATTTGCACCTCAGCTATTCTAAACTGAACCTGAACTGAACTGACCCTCAGGCTAAGTCACAATTTGACTCAGATCAGAAGGGGTCAGATCTGAACTTTGAGAACATTACCAAAGCAGCAACTTCTATTGGCTACTGTTTTAACATGTTCCACACTCAGTAATCAGTTTGTTAACATTCTCATGACTAATACAGCCACTGGCCAATGAGAACACTTTGCTTATCAACTAAGTAAACATGTTCTCTTTGAGATCAGCATGAAATCTATGACTTTAGCATTTTAAGATCCACTATCACAGGTAGCAGAAATTTAAACTGAAAGATACAGTAATATTTATGTATTGTAATATTTTCTGTTTGATACTGAGGCTGGCAACCCTGGCTGTTGCATAACCTTTGGCTTTGGCCGGTGAGTGTCCACAGCATCAATAGGCAGAGTGTATCTGAAACAGTTATTTATAAGTTACATTCATGTTTCAGACAGGATATGTTACTAACCTCTCTTCATCACAGCCATATGCTTTAGGAGTGAGCTTGATTACAGTATGCAAAGGAATTTTGACATATGGTAAATCAGCTTGTGGCAAGTCATGAAAGTATGCATATCTAGGAAATTTAAGCATTTCACACAAGGATTTTTTGTTTAGCTTACAAACAGCGTAGAATTGCCTACAGTGAGAATTCACCTTTTTTCAGTTCAAATGATTCAAAGAAAACACACCTGATGTCCAATTATAAGAATATTTTCCTGTCTCTCTAGCTCCATTATCACTGGCTCCAATCGTACAACCACATCACGATATGATTCACCACCTGCATGATTGATTCTTATCACAGGTGTATGTTAAATGATAGATGCATTAAATACCTCTATATCTGTAGTTAAACTTGTCTTCATCACGATTGGCAAAGTCTTCTGGATATGCTGCCTGTATTCAGATTAATAACTTGTATTGTATCAAATTAATGGTACTTGCTTCAATTTCATCATATGTCATTCCATCACATACACCAGCATCTAACTCATCCAGTGACTTCCAGGTAAGCTTGTTGTAAGGTAACTCCTGTGCTGTTTGAATAGTTCTCTGCAATGTTGATGTCCACACCTATGTTGATTTGTTATGTAAAATTTATCTGAATTGGTCAAGCTGCATACTGTCAATGGTGCATCTCCAATATTATCAGTGATTAAGGCAGGCAGTGCTTTGGCATATTGCAATCCCCGCAATGAAAGGGATGAGTCACCTCCAATTTTACCGGCAACATTATATTGGCTTTCACCATGCTGAAGAAAAATGAGTGGTTATATCAGTTCTCACATTGATCTATTCTGAAGATGTTCTCACTCTGGAGAAGAAAATGCTCCTTGGCTTGATATGCAAATTCATCAAGTAAAATGCAATACGACTTTGTAAATATCCGTGTATGCGACACACAGTCACTTGATTTCCAACATTGATTATCCGGAGATATGATAGCTGTGGTTCAGATATTGTTTCATACACCACTTCATATTGTTTGATTCGGTTCAGAAAGTCTTGTTTGGCTTCTTCCCTAGACATATCTTTATAATCAGGATCCCCATAGCTAACCTTTAAAGCAACATTTGCTGCAATGACTGCTGGGTCATCACAAACAGATTCAAGGAAGATGACAACAAAGCCTTTTTCACAGGAGACTCGTTGTTCAATTTTTGCTCTATAGGAATTTCAATTCTGATTTTGTGCTGCACCGAATGTCAGAGACCAACCTTCGGCTTTTGGTGCTATTTGTTGCATCTACAATATTTCAGTCATGTGCACGGTTGAATCATAAAATTAGACTTACCATGAATCCCCACATTACCACCATCTTTTAGCCATTGAATCAGCATCTCCAAACTATCTTCTGCCAGCGAATCCCGGAGTTTCGTTGCTTGCTCATTGCCGTGGCTAAAATATGTAGCAGTGTGATCTTCTTTGACACCGCTCCTGTCAATTGACTCAGCTTCATGTATATGGCACAAGTTGGACACGGACTGTTCAGCCTTCTGCTTCGCTCTCGTCCGGCGAAGTTGTCCAACATTGAAAACCTGGCAAAATATTGGAGCCTGAATCAGGGATGCGGAAGCCAAATGATTGAGAACTGTTGTACTTTCACGTTGTACTCGAGCCACTGAAGGACATTGTCAGAAATGTCGCGTGAACATTTTCAGCAAATACCTTTAAATATCGCATGAGCTTATTGCTCAGAAACGATTTCCCCCTAGCAGGAAGTCCAACCTGACGAATATGAACAGGCAACTGGAATTGTTATGCGGGATGACCGACCATTGCCAAGACAATTTTTGCTTCAGAATAGTCCGGCTTGGCAACTTGTAAAGCATAAGACTGAGCAATCACGAAAAGATTATGTTCCGGAACCTTTGTTGCCAATACCAACCACGGAACGTGGAGGAGTGGATGCCTCGGAACCTTTGCGAGTGGAGGCATTTGTTTCGTCGAAGCGTTTGAGGCTGTTGAACCACGTCGGTCAGGATTGTCTCAAAGTCACGGTGGATTCTCGCACAGAGGACCACCCGCACTGAAAAATGGCTGGGCTCTCCCATTCTGAGGGGGTCCATTAGACTGCTCCATCTCTGAAAGTGCCAGAGCCACAGAGTGTGCGAGACTGAGGGGATTTGCTTTGTTTTCGGGTTCGGACATCGGCGTTCGAAGCAAACCTTTGTGACACTCTCTACTTCGGAATGTAAACGCTGCCGTGTATGCTCATTTCATCTAACCTTTGATCTACCCCATAACATATTTCTGAATCCAAATGAATTCGCACCACATCATGACTACTCGTTGAACTGGTGTGAGTCTTCCAGTCTGGAACTGCCTTCAAATGCTGTTCCCGAGAATCCCCACTTCTTCCTAACACGTTCTTTAATTGCTAGGTTAAACCTGTTTGCCGGGCTTTCGATGTAGCTTGCGCCAATCTCCCGAGCGACGCAGCACCACGTTCTGGACTGACAGTGGTTTGGCCTTGAGCTGTCAACATCATTCTACGCGTTTGATTGTCCTGCCGAAGGCATCTTCGTGCCCACAAGAATGAACAGTGCCTGCACAGAAATGGGCAACTTCTGGAAACCACTGGGGGATGAGTGATGTGTGAATAATCGAAAACGGCGAATATTAATGTTATCTTAGACATTGCCAAGGCTAGTTCGGAAGTGGACAGAGAAGACGATGAGAACGGCATCGCCCTCGGTGGCCGCAGTCGATCATATTCCTCCCGAACTGCTGTGTCCCAGAACGCTAGTTCAATAATCAAATTGCCCTCAAATACGGTTAGTATACATGCCTGATTAATGCAGCTGTTGCAAAGGTGATGCAGCATATTGGTCACCTCCGGGAAACCGTACGCGATGAGCTGACAGGTTTCCGACAACCGCCTTGAAGGGAGCGAGATGGAAAATGATGGGTTGAGACGACACGAGAGGTTGCGCACCGTCACCAGCGATAGGTTTGTTCTCGATGCCAGGGCGATATGATTTGTCCATTCATTGCAGAGTGCAGCGTTCGCGTACTTGCCCATCGCTGCCCCTTGTCCCCTTTCATCCATCCTGAAACGTCCATACTGTGGCAGTATAAAATTTTGTCCGACCATGAAGGCAGATTTGATGCGCCCACATATCAATCAGACCGATCAGCCCCATCCTTGATTTCACGAAAGTGCGTCGCTCCTTGGAGGGCTGAATTTTGAAGGAGAGGACGGTGTTTCTTCCCGCATATGGTTTCGGCAAGAATGTGCAAAAGCGTCCTTTTCGGATTTTTTACTTGTCAAGGTGAGATCAGTCCACTTCGGAGGGATTGCCAACGAACCAATTCGGCAAGGGATCAAGTTTTCGCAGTTATTTTTCCACTATGGAGTTTTCCTTGCGATTCCCTTCATATAGCGTATTCCGGTGTTGTGTGACGGTTGAGGTCCTCATCGAACTTGAACAGACACATGCATCGGGTCCGTCCTTAGGCAACCCACTCGATGTCCATTCCCAATCCCCGGAATTCCATCATTGTTTTTGGAAGAAATTCTTCGCAGCAGAAGCATTCGATCATTTAATGCGCAATTATAATACAGAATGTGCCTAATTGTAAACTTGGTATAGTGGCCTGGAGGTGACAGTGAATCAATGTCCCCAAGGAGGACGTGCGACAGTACATACGTGCTGGAAAATTTCGTTCCTTGCCGCACAACTTTTTCAACCGCGTCCAAAAAATCCCGTTCCGTGGCAACTTTTCGACGAGCTCTGATCGCAAACATACCTGCCTGAAATGGATCAATGAATGTGGTGTTGCAAAGGGATTTTGACGTGTACAAACTTCTGTGGCAACGGATCGCAGTTCGGCACCTGTCGTATTTGGGCACAGTCGTGCGATAAGATCAAATCGGATGTCGCGTTCCACACTCATACTCCAATAACGATGAGTATAAACGATCCTAGCTTTTAATGAGGAAAATACCTTCGGGCATGAATGCGGAGAATATGGGCTCTGCCTTCATTGTCAGGTAGCGAAAATTCCACCCGGCGGTCAAGTCGACCTGGGCGAAGCAATGCAGGGTCCAGCGTGTCCGGCCTAAATTAAGGTTAGAGTAGGAAAAGTATGCACAGAAATACCACTAACCTATTGGTCGCCATTAGCACTTTAATGTTCCCCCTTGGATCAAAGCCGTCCAGCTGGTTGATAAGTTCTAACATCGTCCGTTGAACCTCGTTGTCCCCACCAGCGCCGTCATCGAAGCGAGCGCCACCGATGGCGTCAACTTCGTCAAAAAAAATTATGCAGGCTTTCTTGCCCCGCGCCATCTCGAATAGCTCACGAACCATGCGAGCACCCTCCCCAACATACTTTTGCACAAGTTCGGAGCCTATGACCCGGATAAAAGTGGCATCCGTGCGATTTGCAACAGCCCGAGCGCATAGTGTTTTGCCGGTTCCAGGCGGGCCATACAGAAGAACACCTTTGGGAGGGTCTATACCGAGGTTCACAAAGCGCTCCGGCTACGTAACCAAAAATAAGAGACGAGTTCCAATCAGATTACACCACATTTCAATCAAACTCACTGATAACAACGGGGTCTCCACAACTTCCCTCAACTTTTCGATTTGCTCTTTGCATCCGCCAATATCGGAATATGTCACGTCGGGCTTCTCTTCCACCTGCATCATAGTCACTGACGCATCAATTTTTGGGGGCAGCGGTATTTGTATTTGATACTTGTTGCGATCCACCCTGCAGTTACCGGTCAGAAAGTACATGCAATACCAGCATCCGCAAACCTACCCAACACGCATGCCTTCTTCAATGTCAGTCGGAGCGACCCGCTCTCCCAGTCCAACAACAAACTTGGCAATTTGCTTAATGTTAATAACATATTTATCCTGTTCGTCCGCCCCTTTCTGCCCTTGTACTGCGCCGGCTGGATTGACAGCGCGGGCGGCGGCGGCGGCGGCCTCATCGACCGGGATGATCTTGGTACATCGCGCAACTTGCAACGAGTGCATTTCACCCATTCGTTGTCGGTCAGCTGCGAGATCCCAGAGATTTGGCGACGCTAAACCTGTGTCGGACTCCTTTACACCTAGACGCGAACTCAAGATAAAGCATTGGATGAATGATATTGAGTAATACTGACCGAGCCGTTCATTAACTCTTTTCTGAATGTCTTTAATGTCGCTCTCTGCCTTTTTCAACTGCGTGGCATAAGGTCCTTGGCCCTAATAAAACGGTCAGCGCGATGAGTAACCGAAGCGCTGGACGCACATATGTCTTAAGGATTTGAATATCGCTTTCGTCAAGAGCTGTAAGCAGAATCAGTCGATTTGTTCAATAATTAGTATGGAGCATTTTGTGCCTATAATCTTCTCGTCGTCTTTAGGGTCTGTCTTCTTTTCATCTGTAAAGCTAGTTGTGAGGGTGAGGTCAGTAAGACTTCGGTCATCACTGACATTTTTCCCAGTCGCTGAAGGGAAGGAATCAGAACGACGAAGAAACTACAATGAGGATAAACCTACGCTTTGGGTGGCATTTTGGTGTTCGATGTGCAGTACTTCAGAAGGAGGCCGCGTCAGTGCGACGCGCAACGCGAACCCAAATGCAAACGTCACAGGCACATTACGGCAGTCACGCATAGACGCCACAGCATTCTGCTGGTCCCCTATCTAATACTTTCACAATGGCCGGAGCTCTGCAGAATGCCAAGCGGGACCTCCCAAAGATTTCTGACGAAGAGAAGGAATCCAGGTTTGGACAGGTGTTCGGAGTGTCTGGTCCAGTAGTCATCGCTGAAAATATGACGGGCTCAGCCATGTACGAGCTCGTGAGGGTTGGCCATGATGAACTCGTTGGAGGTAGCTATTCCAAGTGGTTAACCAGTGGTTACTGAGCGCATTTCTAGAGGTTATCAGGATCGATGCAGATAAGGCAACCATCCAGGTCTATGAAGAGACATCTGGCGTGACCGTTGGTGATCCTGTGCTACGGACAGGAAAGCCACTGAGCGTCGAACTGGGTCCAGGTATGTCCTTATTGCGAATATGTTGCTTTAAGTCTCACACTCTACGGAATAGGTCTTATGGGAAACATTGTTGATGGGATTCAACGCCCTCTCCGAGTATGTGCCAATTGCAATTTCGGTAATGCTCACACTCATTGTGCCGAGGCAGTCCATTCAACAGCTATCCCAATCGATCTACATTCCCCGAGGAATCAACACTGACGCTCTCGACCGCTCACTGAAATGGGACTTCACCCCGACCAATTTTAAGGCAATCATTACAGCACCACATTTAGTGCGAGAAACTGAATGTTATTCTAGCTCGGGGATCATGTTTCAGGCGGTGACGTTTTTGGGAGAGTTTACGAAAATTCTCTCGTGGACAATCACAAGATAATGCTATCCCCGCGAGCTTTAGGCACCATAACTTACATCGCCGAGAAGGGAAGTTATGCAGTTAGCGTAAGATTGTCCCCCTGATATAAGTCCTAAAAAACTCTCATATTTTATTTTATTTCAGGACATTGTCTTAGAAACCGAATTTAATGGCAAGACTACACAACATACGATGATGCAGCTGTGGCCAGTACGTGCACCACGGCCTGTCTCTGAGAAAATGACGGCGGATTACCCTCTATTGACTGGCCAACGAATTCTGGATGCGCTTTTCCCGTATGTTCCCCTTCGCAATCTTTTTCCACCAATTAAAAATGCCCAATCTGCAGATGTGTCCAAGGGGGCACGACTGCGATACCTGGGGCATTCGGATGTGGGAAGACTGTCATATCCCAGGCCCTGTCAAAGTTCTCCAACAGTGATATAATCATCTATGTTGGATGCGGAGAACGTGGTAATGAGGTTTGTCCTGTTAGCCCACGAGCTGCTGGTCACTGATGTTCTGGATCTTCAGATGGCCGAGGTATTGATGGAGGTGAGGAAGTAGACACTGGCCGGTCGTACATTGCTGAATGACGGAGTAGTTCCCCGAGCTTACTATGGAAATCGGTGACCGACAAGAACCCATCATGAAACGAACTACGCTCGTGGCCAATACATCCAATATGCCAGTCGCTGCTCGGGAAGCCTCGATATACACCGGTATTACACTCGCTGAGTATTTTAGAGACCAGGGGAGCAACGTCTCGATGATGGCAGACTCGACATCGCGCTGGGCAGAGGCGCTCAGAGAGATCTCCGGGCGCCTCGCGGAAATGCCTGCGGACTCAGGATACCCTGCATATCTCGGAACGAAACTGGCAAGTTTCTATGAGAGGGCCGGCAAAGTTACTTGCCTGGGCAATCCGCAGAGACTGGGGACAGTCTCAATTGTTGGAGCGTAAGCACTTTTATTCTCGCTATAATAGGTACCATTCTGACATTTCCCATTGGGCAGTGTCTCCCCGCCAGGTGGAGACTTCTCAGATCCTGTCACATCCTCAACCCTCGGCATTGTTCAAGTATTCTGGGGTCTGGACAAGAAATTAGCGCAACGGAAACATTTTCCTTCGGTTAACTGGAATGTGTCGTATTCCAAGTACATGAAAGTCTTGGAAAAGCACTACGAGACAACTGAGCCTGGGTTTATTGATCTCCGATCGAAGGCGAAGGAAATCCTTCAGAAAGAAGAAGATCTCGCGGAAATAGTCCAGCTTGTCGGAAAGAGTGCTTTGGGAGAGAATGATAAGATTACACTTGAAGTTGCGCGGATGCTCAAAGACGATTTCCTACAGCAAAACGGAATGAGCGAATACGACCGGTACTGCCCTTTTTACAAGACGAGTGCCATGCTTCGTAATTTTGTCGGATTCCATGATGCTGCTCTCAAGGCTGTGGGGCAAGGCGATGTGACGTTTGCGAAGATCAAAGATTCCACCAGCGATCTTATGTTCAAGCTTTCTCAGATGAAGTTTGAGGTGTGTGTCTAACTTCCCAAAAGATGGAAGTGGCGGCTAATATAGATATCAGACGCCTTCACAAGGCGAGCGGGTTATCAAGCAGAAGCTGGATGGCTTGTACACCGAGATACAGGACAGATTCCGGCAGCTCGGAGAGTAAATAGAAAATGATGTACCAATGTGACTTACGTAATGCTTGTAGTTAACTGGACAATAGAGGTAAACAAAGCAACGCGACGGACTGTCGACTCGTGGAGGCCACAGCCTGGTGCGCTTGGTTCTGAACTCACCATTCCTCCTGCAATCCCTTCAGCCTCGGAATTCAAGCCTTTGTTCATCTCTCCTGTGTTAGATCTTTGGCGGTTGCTGGTTCAGGTGCAAGATCATACGCACTCACCCACCAGAGGCGTGCATGTCCTCCCCATCATCATCGCGGCCTCTCCTTCACGATACCATTGGCCTTCGGAGGAGAAGGGACAGGCCTGAGCGTCTCAACCTCTCAGATAGCAAACCATCGACAGATGATGACATCCCTGGCGTAGACCACTCAGCGGAAGCAAATTTAGTATCTGTGCGTGATTAGTTTCAAACTTATAATGCTCGTGGTCCTCCGTATATCCAACATCCTTATTTTTCGCGTGCCTTTCACCTACAATTTCGACAAAGCACGCCTTTTCTAAAATACAATATAGTCATTTATTTGATTCAATTTTTACTTGCATTCCGTCCATAACGCTAACATCATTACTTCCAGTCACGACGTCCTCCTGCGTTGCAGGTGTCTTTGTCAGAATTGACCATAGAATCTGAGCCGGATATTCCGCGTTCGACCTCCGCAACATCCTCTCTAGACCCTTATTACTTTACGATATCATCACGAAACCATTCCCCGATTCCACCTTTACCAGATGGTGCTCCACTGAGTGTTGACACTTGTTCGGACAGTCACCATCCCGAACTGCCTCTGACCCCTGCGAAAGATCCTGCTTCAATTGACAGGCATGACTTGATTGGTGTAGGCGACCTTGCCACTCCGCGATGGAAAGTCGATGAGAACACAGAGGATGCAACTGGCATGCGGCATGTTGTTGATGAAGAGTTTGAGCAAAATCTTGTACAGCATGCTGAGGAGACTTGTGAAAATCATTCCCCCGAAAGTCCATGGACCATTGAAGCAGTTGATGGCGAAATTGACGAGTCAGATAAGGTATGTTAATCAAACATTACATGTTATCCATGCGCGCGCTGTTTCTGATGAACGATTACAGCCGGAGGAAGATCGCACAGAGCGCTCGATCCGTACTCGATCGTCAATGACTGAAGAAAGTGGCGGAGAAGAAATTCTCTACCCTCGAAAACCTCTCGCAACAGAAGGTCCTTCCACGGACCACGACCTTAACTCCCTTCCCGCCTTACCAGGTTTAACGCTCCCGTCGCAACTACATCCGCGATCCCACCTACACTTACCACCTAGCGCCTTCACGTCACCAACCCGTAAAGCAAAGAAGCGAACGTCCGACGAATTTGCGATGGACCACTCAGGCTTTCTGATATCCAAAATATCCGGGTCATCGCACGCAGACGCATCAGTTCATATTAAAGGAAAAGAGGAGAAGTTGTCTTCTCGCAAGCATCGATCACTCGGCCTTGGGATCCTCTCTACGTCTGGTCCTGTGCGAGATCGCGTAAAGGATAAACGGAAAGGGGATGAAGGTGGGACATCGAAAAGTGGTTCTACTCGAGCAGAAAAGCTTACCAGGCACGCGAGCGTGAGCTCATCGTCGTCAAATCAAGGAGAACCACATGTCACTCGGCGCGGCCACGCCACTGCTGATTTCTCTCATCTACCCCCATCGCCATCGTCATCTTCCATCCAGCAGTTTCTCAAATTTCCAACTTCAGCAGCGGGTAATATCTTAGACAACAATGCACTTTTAGGACCAAGTAAGGACAAAGACCAACACTCCTCACCAAATGTTGCTCACTCGCTACTCCGCGGCACTCAAGAAGGATGGGAGGCGCTTGACGATGAAGCAACGGTTGAAGCCCTTCGTAAATTAGATGGTATCTCAGGAAAAACTGCACGAGCAAGGGGAAGCATTGGCACTGCAAGTCGAACGAGCAATCATTCCAGACCAGTCACGCCGGGTGCGCTGAAAGGTGTCACTCAATGGGAAGGCGTCGAAGGTTATGAACGAGTCACCCAACGCTCCAGCATGCCCAAAGCAGATGTAGCTTCTTCAAAAGACTTGGAGTCAACACAGGTAGGACACGAGAGTGGTAGTGACAAGGTTACTCCGTTTTCCGGTGTTGGAATCTTACCTTCGGAGGTCTCAACTCGCGACGATGACGATCACATTTTGTCAAACACCGAGGAGATCCACGCATCTTCCCACCCACCTGAGAGGACCACAAGCAGAAAGTCTGGCTCCACAAGTGCCCGTTCCAGCTTCACTCCGAAGCGCGGATCAGTTTCTTCTACCAATTATACGGGAACACCAACAACAAGCTCGCGGGACTCAGCGTCTCTCTCTGCTGCGACCAGTGTTACTTCGATTTCTGGTGCCTCAGGCCGTCAGTCGATGGGCAAGGCCAGGAGAAACAGCACGAGCAGCGATGTATCCAGTGTCCACTCGAGCGATGCAACCTCTCAAAGAGATCGCGCCGCATTTCTTGCGTCGTCCGGTGATGCGACAGAAGATAATCCGGTCCCACCGGTACCCCCACTGCCAAAGGACCTCTCCCACTACAAATCACCGCCGCAGTCTTCAACAAGTCTTGTATTTCCTTCTGTTCCACCAGTAGATGATATCGATAAGGGTCACGAACTGGACGACGATGGGCCACTCGTACTCGACGCCAACCGAGAAATGACACATTCTCCAAATCGAAATTCGAACATAGCACCTCAACAGACCGCTTTGCAAGTGTCGGGCAGTTCGTTCCCTCAGTTGAGTAAGGTTCCCGTCAAGAAGTGGAGTCTTTCTGCCCTTAGCCTCAAGAGATCCACGTCTCCCTCGTCCCCCGCACCGCAAAACAGTGTTGTGTCTCCTGTCAGTCGTAGATCAATCGCATTTGGCAAAGGCGCGCAGACGGCGACTTCTCGAGAACCTCCACGCTCACCTGCACTATCGTCAAAGACGTCTACGGGCACTTGGTCACCCATTCAGAACGGTGCCATGGCATCCGCAACATCGTTGGCGTCCTTGTCCTCGTCTGGCTCCGTCCTCGACTCTTCTTCGCCGACATCTCCTGTACCCCGATTGTCCGTGACCACATCCTCACATCCCGGTGGCTCTAGCCCTGCATCGACCGAGAGCACAAATATGACCACCGTGTCACTGTCCGCTGTTGAAGTCGACGAGAGTCCGTCTTCAAAGAAACGTCGTGAATCGTCCACAAAGCGGCTGACTCCTTCGGCCATCCCATTTTTTCGTCGATCTTCATCGCAGTCCATGCAAATAACATCTGGACCAACAACATCAGTGCTATCAACATCGCCCACATTTTCATCAGCCCCGAATTCTTCATCTCACCTCCTTGTAACCCAATCAGCTTCGTCTCCGATGACGCCAATAACCCCGGGTTCTGCACAGAAGAAATCGTCGATGTTGAGCCTTGGCTTACCATCGTTGTTGAAGGGCTCAGCCTCGCGTAAGAGTTTACAGCTTGACCGAAGTGACTTCAGCTCTCGCGAAACGGAAAAGACGAAACGGAAGTCTAATGGAGGCGACAAACTGAAAAAGGATGAGAACAATCGCAGCGAAAGCCGAATTTCGGTCCTTATGGGTCGAAAGAGAGGAAAGGCAAGAATGCATTTTTTGATTTATTTATGATCATTTTTTGATGTTGTAATAGACGTTGTCCTCGACAGATCCGAAGAAAGCCAAACCCATTGTACTTCCGCCCATCCAAATGACGGCTATCCCTTCAACGACTGCGCAACGAGTAGCCAACTTGAAATCTCCCCCTCTCACTTCCTCGTCATCCTCTTCGTCAGCTGCGGGTGTGACTCGAACGACAATAACATCCACATCTCGGGTGACATCCCAGACGGTTAGTTCTTTGCAGAAGCAACAAGATTCGTTGCGAGGGAGCGGACATCAGCTACCCACCATAGCTGGCTCCCCTTCAGTCCATATTACGGGTAAAACTGCGGAGACTCAAACGCAAGAGTCGAATGAGCCGCCATCCTCATTGACAAATTCTGTAACAGCTTCGGGGTCGACTTCCGTTGTGAAGGAAACTCCAACGAAAATTCCACGCATTGCCAGTCGTTCGTCTACGGTGACTTCTCCCGGTCTGAAAAATCCTTCGTTACTGGTGCCAAGGAGGACAAGTCTTATTCAGAATACCTCAACCAATCAGGTGGAGGATGTGAATGAACCTGGGATGAAGGAATTCGGAGTCGTGGAAAGCACAGATCCTGCAATGTCACAGCCCGCATCTGCCACAGCAAACCACCGCAACTCAATTAGAACATCTCCATCTGGCAGTTCTCGCATGAACCGACAATCATCCATTCCCTCTACGTCTGCATCAACTGCTACAACCTTAGGAGCAAACTCGCGGAAGCTTTCACGTGATTCTGTCTCGTTTGGCGGCTTGCGTAAATCATCGACGGGTTCCGTTGCCTCAATGACTTCCGCGGCGCTCGAATCAATGTCCTCTCATAGACTTTCGGCTCTGTCGCCCTCAAAAGGTTTGAACAAACTATTGAGCCCAAAGATGTCTTTACCGACTACTCGTTTGACGGGTTCCTCTACCACCCCCAATATACATCAAACCTTGGGTTCTCCGTCACCTAGCAGGCAGTCTTTATCGACTCCCTCCCCAATTCCTAATGGAGTTGACGAAGAGGAATTGCTAGGAGATGAGGAAATGATGCAGTACATCAAAAGGCAGCAAGCACGCCGTCTAGCGAACGGAGCAAAGAAAGAAGAGCTCGACGAGTTGCTTCGTTTCCCCGAGCCACAGCCTCCAGCTACTCCTTTGACGCCAACTTGTAAGTCGCCTTCACGTACCTACGTGTCCGCTCTGACAACTTTTCCAGCCGTGCTTAGAAGCAGCCAACATCAGTACTTGTCAGAGTATGAACGCAAAGAAATTTTGGATTTTCCGTCAGTGTATTGCATCGGGGCAAGAAGTGACAAGAAAATGGCTACCTTGGACAATCCTACGAACAACTTCAGCTACGATGACGAAAGAGGAGATTACCTGGTCGTGAACCATGACCACCTCGCTTACCGATATGAAATCATCGACACTCTCGGCAAAGGTTCGTTCGGACAAGTACTTCATTGCCGCGACCACCGTTCTGGAGAGTCCGTGGCCATCAAAATTATTCGCAACAAAAAACGCTTCCACCATCAAGCTTTAGTCGAGATAAAAATTTTGGAAAACCTGTGTAGATGGGTGCGTCTCTCGTGATTTGCGCAGAACTCACGAGAACTTTGAATGGTTGTTAGGATCCTGAGGAAAAGCACCATGTTATCAAAATGACCGAGCACTTCCATTTCCGCAACCATTTATGCATCGCAACTGAGCTTTTGAGTATCAATCTTTATGAGCTCATCAAGGCCAACGGCTTCACCGGGTTTACGACTACTCTAATCCGCCGTTTCACTAGTCAAATGCTTCTGTCCCTGTCACTCATGCGACACCATCGTATTGTCCATTGTGATCTAAAACCAGAGGTAGGCATTCCATTTCAACAGTTATCACACAATGTTGACCGCATTTTAGAACGTTCTGTTACGCCATCCTGCCAAAAGCGGGATAAAAGTGATTGATTTTGGAAGCAGTTGCTTTGAACACGAAAAAGGCATGCTAATCTACGAAAATTTGCATTTGTACTAACCAGCCGCAGTGTATACGTACATTCAAAGCCGATTCTATCGCTCACCAGAAGTCATTCTTGGCATGAACTATAACATGGCCATTGACATGTGGAGTCTGGGGTGCATTCTTGCCGAATTGTTCACGGGGTTTCCCATTTTCCCGGGTGAGAACGAGCAGGAACAGTTATCCTGTATCATGGAGGTTCTTGGCGTACCTGACAAGGACCTCATCAATCGGAGTTCTAGGAAGAGACTTTTCTTTGGTTTGCACCCTTTTCTCCTGCCGAGTAACCCGAGTTTGACACCACGGTCGCCAGATTCCACTGGGACCCCAAGGCCTGTTGTGAATTCCAAAGGTCGGCGAAGACGACCAGGAACCAAAACACTTGTCCAGGTCTTGCGTTGCGATGATGAACTTTTCGTCGATTTCATCTCGAAGTGCTTAATATGGGACCCAGAGCGTCGACTGAAACCACAGGCAGCTTTGCGGCACCCATTCCTTACTGCTAACAAGAGACTGAGACCCGCAAACGGGTCACCTGCCCCACCGCGCGGACTCCTTCCTTCCTCGACCATGGGCATTAGTCGAACTAAACCATTGACCGAGACACCGAAGAAGGCTCAAATTAGCGCTCCAACACCTCTAACAGCGCGAAGCTCGCGTTTACATTCTACACAAATACCCCCTACGCCAGTCGGCTCGTCCTCTCACCCAACAATTGCATCATCGAAGTCATTTAGGACCTCCCAGCAAGTAACATATCATTCTAGCAGGTCAATGAACAGTTTCGTTGTACGCACCCCTTCGAATATTACATGCCGAATGTCAACTGACCTTTGTCAATTAGACTACTAACGCTGGGGATTGACCCGTCATCTTAGTTTCGAGTGGGCCATAACATAAGCTTTTTCATATGCATGCAGGACAATATCGCCGTTTTACATCTCCATAATGTCGCAATATGTTTTCAGTGAGGCACTTATCTACATAGCTTTGGCAATCACCTGCGTCGCCAACCCGCCAAATTTCCATTGTACACATCAGCGTCCTGAGTAATGATATCAACGTTCTGCTTCTCCTGAAATATGGTGGCCATCGTAGATAGTGCCACAACTTGGCCGCCTTCCGAAGAGTTGAAAGTGACTGGTGAACCGCTGTTGAATCAAAACGACCCCGCAGATACGCCAAAGTCGTCGCGGACTTTGAAAGAATGGCTTCCGAACTTACCTTCAACCATTTTGCTGTTGAACGCATCGCAAAGCTGGCGACATTTTGTTAGATCGAACGCTTTCGAAGGCTCTGCTTGCCACTGTTATTTCCGAGCCGATTTGGACGAGGTTTCCTATGAAAGCGCCGGAGTCTGTCAACACATTGTCCGAGGACTCGACCAATGTCACTGATCGGTCGTCGTCGCGTATTGTAACTGAGAATGACACGGTGACTCGAGGAGAACATCCTTCTAATACTGGCCAAAAGATATTGACATTTCAACATTCTCTTCTGCTTCAAAATGAGGAGAGAGATACAACCCATCCATCAGATCTGTGTTTCACTGACATTTCATTTGACTGTGACCACGCGCTATCCAACAATGTCACATCCTTTGGAGGATTGATGGATGCAAGTGCTGTGTCAAATCTCAATTACCATATCAATTCTAACCAAATGGCAGGCCCCACAATCCAAGCGTAGACAGGTGAAAAATGCCTGCACAAATTGTCAGAAAGCATGTAAAAAATGTGATGATGCTAGACCATGCCAAAGATGTGTGAAATATGGACTGCGCGATGAATGCATTGACTCTCAACGGAAGGAAAGGAGAAGAGGTGTTAAACGAGGTCCTTACAAGAAGCGTGATGGAAAAGGTATGGCCAGTTCTACTTGTGTTGTGAAATTATTTATGACTATGCAGGCAATAACAATGAATGGGAACCTGACAGAAGTGTCCCATTCACATATGATGCACCACCTATACCAGAACCTTCATATCATACTGATGGAGAAAATCACACATATCCTTCTCAGGCTGTCTTCTATGGTCAGTATTCCATCCAATGCTATGTTAGCAATGGGATTATTTTATAACATTCCTTTTCACTTCAAACTTTCTAATGACTTCAAATCATTGTTCAGACATGGATAACTTTCAACAAGGTCAAGTTGCTTCCTCCTCTTACAAGAGCCCATATACTCCAGCCATTCCTCAGTTTCATATTCCTAATCAAAGTTTTGACTATGCAACTGGTGAAACTGCAACTGACATGGATAGACAAATAGAGGAATATGGCAATCATGACATTTAGTAATTCCATGGTTTATATGCTCAGCAATTATGCATACATTTGTCAAATTTTCACTGCATTTTCTGTGCTGATAAATCTTTAGAACTATGGAAGGTTGGTCATTACTGAGAGTGTGGTTGCCATCAAGTTCATAAGCCTGAGTAAAGAACCACAGGTCAGGTGCATAAGAAAATATGCACTATGAACCCAGCAGAAGAACCCAGCGGAAGACTATCAAAATTCAGATAACTATGTTGCCTATAACATGGGGCTCAGTTTCAGACAGATTGTTTCTCCCATTGAGAAGGGTATCTTACTAGACTTGTAACCAGTCTGGCTTTCCAGCACAAGCTCACCGCAGGTGCGGCATAAGCCAGACTGGCAGAAGAGGGATGTGGCACTAGTGGCTGTGCGCAAAGTTGAAGTATTTTGGTGGGTGCTGAAAGTGCCGAAGCCTAACACATTTGTCCAACAATCCAAAAACAATTACTTGGATGATTGAAATCAATAATCTGTTATCATAAAATGTTGCATATACATGCTTGAAGTGTCTTACACTCAATATGGATGCAGATCTTTGGGCAAGTTAGCTGTGCAATATTGCATTTAAACTTGTTGAGATCAGCCATGCCAGAGCCGGCCACCAATCTATGCACGTGAATACAGAGAAGTCATAGCCAGTATCGACAGGTACAAACGAGTGAAGAAACAAGTCGTACGACGGGCCACGCAAGCCCTCCCTACGCATTCCCATGCACTGCCACCTGTGACACGTCATGTGCTCGCTCACATTCCAACAAAACTCTGTGCAAAAAAGAATGAATTTACCCTGAATAAATGCACAATATGACTCACAAACATATCTTGACTTTGCTTGTCAAACACAATTCCGATACCTTTAGGTAGAGGGTCCTCTAGCCCTCAATTCAACTTTTGGTATGATCTTGACCTTTGGAAAATATTGATCAATATTTTGTAAACTCACCCTGATCAGTACAGACAGCTTGTCGGCAACCTATGCATACCTGACAAGACAGTTCACTCAAGCATGATGCTTACAATGTGCACTCACAGCACTTATGTCCAAATGATCACTAAAGTTGGTTTGGTTATCTAGAGCAGTTATTCTCACAGAACTGCATGCAGAGTTAATAAATATCAATCTCTTGGTATGTGCATATGCCCGACATCCTCTTGTCTTGCAGCCACTCTTACTACTAAGCCCTTGATTATTGCAGCAGTCATGGTATGAGCAATTTATAATTCAAGTATGTCAATGAATTGAGTATAGGTGCAGAAGCACTTTTTAGCTAAACATAATAAAACACTTGATTTTGAGATAAATAATGCACATACTGTTCACAAATACAATCAGAAAAAAGTCAACTATTTAGTCACCTTCAAATTATTACTTCTTTCCTTTGTCGCTGACGTCGAGACATGTGCGAAGCTCGTGGCCGAGCAGAGGTGGTGCCATTTTACTTGTCTTTTTGCTTTCAATGGGTATCGGGCCCTTATAAGAATATGTTTGCCAAATATACTCTGAATAAGTCTTTGCTTTGTGTGCCATACAGAGCCTCTACATATTTAGATTATTTTTGTCAATAAAAGTTGAGATAATTCACTGATTTGTTTGAGCTTCATATATAAAGTACGTTCTGTCATCTTATTCTGACTATGTATCCTGAATATCATTGTTAACAGGTTCCACAATAAGTCTGCAGTTTGTTTCCTCCTTCTTTTTTGCTTTTGCGCCAGGTGCCATGTTCCAATGTTTGCATCACATCTGCAATTGATAGTCACGGTGATCTATGTAAATCACACCATTTGACTACTTTATTATAGTTTTTTAGATCCAAAAATAGTAGGGTGGCATACTCATTAGATATAACTGTAAGCAGGAGCAGATGTCATTTTCATGCATGTCAGATAGTTCAGTCACTTCAGTGGCCTTCAAAACACTGAATATGGTGATACCTGCCACTTCAAGCCCAGTTTTAACCCAGGTCTACGTTTTGGTTAAGAACCTATGCCCAAGGACCCTCCCCAAAGCTCTGGTCTCAGAACTTGCTGCTGCATCCCCCTTGGGCATGTCAGGACTCAGATAAGTTTATTTCAGTCACCAGAACTGATGTTAATCAACATTGCAATTACTGTTATAAATCTCTAAGTTATGACTATTGGTGTACTAAATACAACAGTAGTCTGCAAAAATACAAATCTATTTAATATTCTAGACTACTGATGATTGAGTGAGCCAAGAATACAGTTGTAAGAGACTTAAACAAATATTTGGAAGGAGAAAAGGGTAGTAGGAGTGAAATTGTAAGTATTTAACTACTGATGAGTGGTAAGTCTTTGGAGCATGCACACATAATCAAAATACATACCACTGGTTGAGAATATCTTGCCAGAAGATATTCAAAGTGCTAAACAAAAGGTTGAGTCGGTTAGCAAAGGATAAGGTTGAGCATGAGTTTGGATCCGTGAGAAACTTGCAAGTTTGGATCCAAGTCAAATATGTCACTTATGGTTAAGATACTTGTAAGGATCCAAGTCAAGGCTGTGCAATATTGCATACTTGCAAGTATACTTATGAGTATATTTACAGATATAAATTAGTCCAATCTTGACTCATTTATATAATTTACACAGAAAACTTTGATGTCTAAGGTTATTTCTGTGAATGTAACAGTGTTTTCAATTTATATTCATGAAGCAGTAGTGCCACTCCATTGCCTAAGCAGTCTAATCTATATTTTAAGGCCAATATTGAATTAAAGATTACAAGTACTTGCAGGTAACTTGTAAGTACTTATAAGTAATTTATACTTGTGAGTACTTGAGAATTTGTGAGTACTTGACTCATGTGGCTCGGACTCAGATTACAAATACTTGTGAGGATCCAAGTATGAATTATGCAACCACATACTTGCAAGTCGTGGATCCAAGTTACTCGCGGATGGACTTGTGCTCAGCCTTAGCAAAGGATGAGCACAGAAATTAAGGAATAAACTCTTAATTACCTTTAACATACAGGAAAGTCTCTGAGCAAGTTTGTGTATACAAAATGGGCTTGTATGCACAAGGGCAAATAAGCAGTAGCCAGTCAAATATAAGGCTGCACACGAGTCCCTATGACCTGTGGGTCGCACAGGTCGAGTTCCAAAACTTTCTTCAAAATGATGACCTGGATCTGTTCCCACGGATCCCAAATCCTGATTTACCTGTCATTTACCTGTGAAATCACAGGTATACCTGGCTGGACAGGTCAATTTTGAAAAGAATTGTGACCTGGATCCGTGGGAAACAAGTCCAGATCCAGATCCAGATGCACTCGTGTTCAGTCTTAGTCAAATTGTTTGATGCACGCAAGTGGGTGGTAAAGATGAAAGATGAATTCATTAGTGAAACCGGTGGTTTTAAATACATAGACATGACTCTGAAATGACTCAATGTGAATCTGGGACCAAAGGATTGTTGCAGAAGTGGTCCAAACGATACCAAAGGTTCTCCAATGTTGTATGACTCAATGGCTGAGGTCCTGCCCAAGAGGCCAAGCGCATATACCCAGTTGAATGGGTACAAGTACCTAATAATTAGTGAATGAAATGGGTATTGAAACCCGTGCGGTTCCGGGTATGGGTAGAGACAGGTATGGATATGGGTTGCAAAATTTGTACTTTCACTGAACCCATACCTATGGCGCGGGTACATGGGTTTGTCGGCAGAGTCGTGGAAATAGAATTGTGGCCTAGCGATGGCCATAAGGCAGAGCACAGGTTATACCAACCTGCAGGTTTGGCATTGATCTGTGGGAAACTCGCAGGTTCAGATCTCCGCAGGTATGAGTTTCTGAAACACAATACCTGTGGCAGATCCAGGTTAGATATTTTATCATTGATTGACCTGCAGGTAATCTGCAAGTCACCTGTATGTATGTTATTTTAATTTTATGTATTTTATTTTAATTTTATGTCAGAATAATTTCTTTAAATCACTGGTCTGGTCAATATATACAAGCAATATTGAGATTGAGAAACCATTATACAGACATTGAGAGTTAAGATATTGTAACTGAAGGCAACTGAAGAAGTAATGTTTATAGATAATACTGAGTCTGTTGAGATATACAGTAACTGAGAGCAGGTACCTGTAGGTACCCACAAGTACTTGCAGGTATTAGCTACCTGTAAGTACCTGCATACCTGCAAGTATATAACCTGTGAGTTGAATTCATGGATAATAGAAAACCTGTGCAGATCCAGATGTGAAATCTGAGTTGACCTCACCTGCAGGTTCAGATCCAGGTACATCTGCAGATGCACTTGTGCTCTGCCCTAATTTTGGGTGTGACAACAGATAGCTAATACCTGCAAGTACTTGTGGGTACCTACAGCTACCTGCCCTCAGTTACTGTACATCTCAACAGACTCAGTATTATCTATAAACATTACCTCTTCAGTTGCCTTCAGTTACAATAACTTATCTCTCAATGTCTGTACAATGGTTTCTCAATCCCAATGTTGCTTGTATATATTGACCAGACCAGTGATTTAAAGAAATTATTCTGACATAAAATTAAAATAAAATACATACAGGTGACTTGCAGATTACCTGCAGGTCAATCAATGATAAAATATCTAACCTGGATCTGCCACAGGTATTGTGTTCCAGAAACTCATACCTGCGGAGATCCGAACCTGCAGGTTTCCCACAGATCAAAACCTGCCAAACCTGCAGGTTGGTATAACCTGTGCTCTGCCATAGCAGAAATTCACAACTGGTAATGTAGTCATATTTAGTGTTGTCAGGGCAGGGCTCGAAAGCACAAGCCCAGCTCTGCCCTGCCCTCACCCTGCCCTCACCAAGGCCAATGAGGGCTCAAGGCTCAGGCTACGCTTGAGAGAAGCCTGAGCCTGTGGCTTAGGCCCTGGGCTTGTCGACCACTCTCAGTAGATGGAATTACCATTGCAAAATGCCGAAATTAGACCTCAAGATGTAAATTCTCTTATTGAATTACTCTCCAACGATGTCAGATGGGATGCTGACATGATAGGTTCATTTCTTGATATATAAGGTGCGTCAAAATATTAATAATATGGATAATAATTTGATTTCACTCACGATCATTTGACATCATCAAGCCCCATGCCTGAGCCTTGCCCTGCTCCAGCCTGTACCAGAGGCTCAGGCTGTAAATTTCAGGAAGCCCTGTCTTCGAAAACCCTGCCCTGCTCTGACTAGTGTTGCCGCGGTCTGGTTCAGAACCGTGGTTCGAACCGAACCGAACTGAAGCATTGGTCTGGTTCGTGGTTCAGCAAAATGGCTGAACTGAACTGATGGTTCAGTTCTCGGTTCGGGCTCTGCTGAACCATTGTGAACTGAACTGAACCATCGAACCACAAGTAGGGCTTACCACCTTGGATGAGATGATTTTTTTCATGGCCATCAGTCATATTTTGGTGTTCCAATGTAATTTAAGCCTGTATACGCCTATGTTTGCCTTTATTAGTTAGATCGATTGAAAAATAGATGGTGGGGAGGTTGGTACGGTCATACTGCCAAATCTGAATCACAGATTAGTCTTCAATGTCGTTGCTGCGCTCAATCCCAGTATGACTGTGAAGAGAAAATGGTAAGAAACATCGAAGACAACTCATATGTAACATCTCACCTCCAAACGACACATACTCCCACGGTATCGGTTCAAAACGGTTCTGAACTGGTTCAGCCAGGTCCGGTTCATGGTTCAGCAAAATGCCTGAACCGAACCATCGGTCTGGTTCGCGGTAAGGCTGAACACGAGTGCATCTGGATCTGGATCCGGACTTGTTTCCCACAGATCCAGGTCACAATTTTTTTCAAAATTGACCTGTCCAGCCAGGTATACCTGTGATTTCACAGGTAAATGACAGGTAAATCATGATTTGGGATCCGTGGGAACAGATCCAGGTCATCATTTTGAAGAAAGTTTTGGGACTTGACCTGTGTGACCCACAGGTCATAGAGACTCGTGTGCAGCCTTAGTTCGCGGTTCACGAAATTTAATTTACTGAAGAACCAAACCAAACCGGACCACAGCAACACTAGCCCTGACAACACTAGTTGTATTTGAACATATTTGAACAAGCCCTATCTATCCGGTGCCAGAAGCTGAAGACTGCAATCATGCTCAAATTGCGACACAAACCGTGAAGAATGAAACAACAAACGCGGCTTTTCGACCATCAGCTGACTAAGCTGTGGGACCTTCCCGGTTATGACGCTGCAGTGACGTCACCCGCCAAGCACATGGTCTGCTGAGTCGTATTTCAACCTTTCTTTCTTTCCTGCCTTACCACTATCTTACCATGCCAGCTCCCCAAATTCCGTTTTCTTTCAAAGATTGGTTTCGTCTCCATGGTTTCGACCTTCTTACTATGGCATTCATGGGTGCACTGGGCCTAGGTATTTACGAAGCTCGTCAGTCCACGTTGAATTCATTCCTACTCTGTTCCTCAATTCCAATTTTTTTTACCAGCTCCAGCCCCTAGGAGAAGTTTCCCTGTTTTCTTCTCTGACGGACAAGTTGTTTACCCGCAATTTGCCTACCCACTGCGGAAAGAGATCGTGCCAATTTGGCTTGCCGCGTTTATAGCTTTCATCACACCATTCGTCTTCTTCGTCCTCTTCCAAATTCGCCTTAGGTCCATTGCCTCTCTCTTAACCACCACCATGGGTCTACTCAAAAGCCTCGCCACAGCTGCCGTATTCCAAGTTTTCATAAAGTGGTTAATAGGCGGCCTCCGACCCCATTTCTATGCAGTGTGCAAGCCGAACGTTCCCTTCTCGGGTTCGCAAATCGGAAACGGCTTCGATAACCTCATGTATGACCGCTCGGTATGCACCGGTGACAAAAACGACATAGACGACTCTCTGGAATCGTTCCCATCGGGTCACTCTACGGCCGGCTTTGCTGGCCTAATCTACCTATCCCTATATTTGAACGCACAACTCAAAGTCTTGTCTGCCCACAACCCCGCATATTGGAAAATGATAGTATTTTTCGCGCCAATCCTTGGCGCCACTCTAATAGCTGGAGCGTTGACCATCGATCAATTCCACAACTGGTATGACGTTGTCGCCGGAGGTATCATTGGCACGGCAACCGCGTTTGTAGCGTTCCGACAGACGTTCGCTGCCGTTTGGGACTTCCGCTTCAACCACATACACCTTCCCCGGACCACATCATTATTCCACCGGTCTCACAAGGGGCCAACAGGGATCTCTGGGAAGGCTGGATTCATGAAATTCTACACTTACCAAGGACCATTGGGGGAATTACCCTTTACCAATGAAGGAGGGTGGGACACAATGGTCGAGCCGGTAGGCGCCCCGTTTGATGCTACATCCGTATCCATAAGACCAACTGGGGCAGGTGAGGCGAACGGAGGTAATGTGGTCGAACACCACAACACGACCACGCAGAACACGCGGGTCTGATTTTGCCCTCTATTTTGGAGGACACATTTTTTGGCATGCCAATATCTTGTACGTGAATCAGTTGATGGCTTCATGTACTACTGTACGTACTAGACGTATCAACGCCGCCGATAGCTGGCGGCGTCATAATTCTGTTGCCTTTTCGCTTTTCCCAAATTTTGCAAGGTGGACTTAGGTCACCGGATGATCGACCCGAACGGCGACGTGTTTGTTTCGACTAAGTGACAAATTCAACATCGCAAATCACAATGGCAACATCAACCCAAAGGTAAAAATGTCTCACAATCAGGCTCCTGTTTAAACTTGATATCTAATGTAGCTTTGAGCGAACGGACGCGATCGACATGACAAAGGAAAAGGACTGGTCGCATCAACTTGGTGTGTCCGGAGTGGAGTGTTGTCGCGTTTGACTCATCGTTTCTCGAGGATTGATGGACTGGGACTCGACTCGGATTGTGTTTACAAAACGTTCTCTTGTCGAATTTTTGAAGTATGCGTCGACTATGCGCGCAACCTATGACACACTGCTCACAAACCCGCAAAGGTACACTGGTGTGACGATCGACACGAACTACACGAACATTTCTAAACTGCCTCGTAAGTCGTGCTACCCACTTTTAAGTTAAGTTATTTACAAGTGTGCTCAGGTTACGCCCAGTTCGGAAAGCTCGTCGTCGAGGATCCATTAGCTCCACCCGCGTCTGAAGACAAAAATGTATCCGGTACAACAATCAACGCATCCCATGGACACAATCACAAATAGTTTTACGCAGGGACTTGTAATGAAGAACCAGCACGACCTTCACGTCGTGTCAGAACAGCCCCAGGCGGTTCAACATCCAACATATTCGGAGAGGCGGAATTCGGAGACGACGCATTGTCTTCGGCGCCGAGGCAAAACCGTCTTCCAGTAATCTGTTGGTTAAAAATTATGTATGCAAGGTCGTTGACGTGGTCGCGTTTAGGATATTGGGTTGGAGCTCGTAACTGGCCCTGATGAATTCGTGACCGAAGAGGAGTCAACAATGGGGAATAACTTCAAACCAAGCAGGTGGGCCAGCACAGCTGTTCGATGACAAACTGAAGGCACTGAATGGCGTAGGCGAGTGAGGACAGGTCCAGGTGGGAAGGACAGTTTGGCGGACCTGTGGTCGGAAGAACCACCTGTAGCCGAATTTAAACCGACTCGAAAGTGAGTATTTAGTCTTCCATCATGAACGAAGGCTGTCGAAACTGAATATTTGTTCTACTTGAAGAGTGAGACAGGCCCCGGGTGGTCAAGATAATCTCGCTGGGGTTCGTTGCGTTGCGCTTACTTTGTTGTTTGCTGACTTTGCCACAGATTTTGTAAAAGTGGTAGGCGTGGGAAGAATTTATGGTTGTTGAATTGTCCGAAATAAGCTGTAGCTAGATTTGTTACTACACTTTTGAGGCTTGCACCCACTCGCTCCGTCCGTCTCATGCAACATGGACACTCTGTTTGGGCGAAAGAGGGCCCGCCCTCGTCAGTCGTCGGTCTCAGGACAAGACATCGGTGAACGTTCCGTTCCTTACGACAGACTCAGGCCTACTTCCAAATCACCTATCCCAGTAGGCACAGTGTCCCAGGGCTTGCGCGGCAGCGTAGGCTCGACCATATCAGCTCCCATCACAAACCCAACCCTGACAAACGACGGTACTGAATTCAATCTGTTCGCAATACAGAAGAGCAAGTCGGAAAGAGACCGCATCTACGCGTCGTCAGGCAAACCCGCGTCCCATGTATCTCAAGAGTCATTTGCGAGCTCCTCCACGCTGCAGAACGGCGACGAAGTTTCTAACTCTGGTTCAATTACATTTACAACAACTGCCAGCTCGAGTCGCCTGCGTAAGAGTGAAGCGTCATCAACTGGACGGCGAAGCCCTTCAATGGCTGACTTTGGGACTTACCCACCTTTACCCACTTCGCCTCCGTCCAGTATGAGCATATCCAGCGCTACCATTCGGCCGTCTTCCGCTATTACCTCAAGATCAGAGACCAGCCGTACATCAAAGTATTCGGCAGTCTCGCCATCTGAGTCCACGCAATCTCACTATGGTCATATCTCACACCACTTCCACCACAGACAAAGCACGAACGAAGATTTTGAATTCCCTCGCCCAAGCGACGAAGAGGTCAATGCGTTGTTCGAGCAAGTCAGATCGAAACGGAATCTTGGCGAGATGCCCAAACTCGAGACGGATAAGAAGTGGCAGATCGTCTACAATGACGAACAGATGCGGTGGAAAGAAGAGAAAAAGCAGGAAGAGCAGGCGAAGAAACAGGCAGAGTCCGGGAGCACTCCGAGCCAAGATGCGAAAGATTCTCCAAAATGGTTTCTCAAGAGGCTGATAGATCAAACCATCAGCCCAAAGCAAGCTGCGAGTCTGGAAGTGTCGCTACGAACAATGACTGTTAGGTGACACCACCATAGTTGCGCCAATCCAGAGCCAGTCTGATTTTCAACCTTTTAGCTGGTTCACAGAATTTCTCGATATTCAAGGGACATCGGCATTGGCCAATACTCTCAACAATATCAGTAGAAAAGGACTGAACCGGTGGGTTATTCAAACCCTCCAAGGATGTGCTGATGTTCATTCGAATTCAGTCGCGAGAATGACATTCAATTGGAATACGAAGTTGTAAAGTGCCTCAGAGCGATCTTTAACCAAGAGGTTCGTTCTTTGCATTCCTCCCGAAGTGTGTACTAATTCCGTTACAGTTAGGAGCAAATGAGGCGCTCAAACACAACCTCATTGTGACCCATCTTGCGTCGACAATGAATAGCCCGCACATTCCATCTCGGAAGGTTGCGGTGGATTTGCTTACGTTTTTGTGCATTTGGCAAGACGCGGCGACCCACCCACTCGTTATTACCGGTTTAGAAGCACTCAGCCTCGCAAACAATATGAATGGTCCATTCGAATACTGGTTCCAATCCTTCGAATCGACGTTACTAGGTCGAGGGAAAATGGGAAGTTTAGTCGGGGCTAGCGAAGATGTTCGGAAGAATGGTGGCTTGGATAGCACCTTAAACGAATACGCTGTCAGTTATTTCTTCGGTATCATGTATCAATGCTAAAGATATTGTAGCAATCCAACCTCGCCTTGATTTACAGTGCACTCAACCAAACCGACGATCTCGAACTCCGCATTCACTATCGCTCACAAATGGAGGCAGCCGGCCTTCGACGTGTGACATCGATATGTCGTGAATTTGGGTATCCGCTGATTGATACACAACTCAATAATATCGAAAAGGTCATCAGTGACGATGAGAAGAGCCTTCGAGAAACACTCGATCGGACGGCCCTACACGACTATGGCAATCCTCAAGACGTATATAACGCGATTCTTGCTAAGGCAGAAGGAACGAAGGCTTACGACCACTTTCTATCAACTATGCAACATCTCCTGCTTATCCGAGAAGATGGCCAGATGCTCGCTCACTACTACCAATTTATTGACTCTGTTGTCACTGACATTGTTCTCGACAAGAAACTGGGAGGTACCGAGAATCGCTTGGGGATGTCAGTCCAGCGCATCGTGGCACAACTCAACGAAGCAGAAAAGTTTCAGGACATGCAAGATCAGGCCAATGAGGCTCGCTCCATGGCACTCCAGCTCAAACTTGAGAAGGAGGCACTTCAGGATGAAATCTCCAAAGGAGCCGACGGCCTTGTTGGTGACCTTAAAGACAAAGTCTTTCACTTGGAAGAAAAACTTAAATCCTCCCGACATACGACTGAAACGTTGCAGGGCAGGCTGGAAGAGCAGAAACGTGGATACGAAGAGAGAATTGCGCAGCTGGAGGCGCAGATACTGGAACTTTTCCGTATGTTGAAAGAAGTTGGCCACGGCTTCGAGAAAGTCGTAGATAGCGGAGGGATGGATAGACAACACCTCATCGACACATTGCAAAGGCAGTTAGAGCGGGAAAAGGCTATCAACAAACTTGAAGGTGGAAGCAGAAAGTCCGAGAGACCAAACGTGGGCAGCGAAACCGGCGAAGCGAACCAAGTGGGCAACGATACGTATGGTGTGACCGAGCAGGCGTTGATGAACCGGAAACCCAGCTCCAGCTCCTATATGAAGGGCAGATCAAAGATACGTCGGAATTCAGGTCAAACAGTGCCTCGTGATTCACAATTTATGGATGCTGATGAAGCCAGCGTCCAAGAACATATCGAACAACGCCTCGCTGCTGGTGTAGATCTTGTGAGTTTGCGAAATGATTTTTTTTCTGCCGTTTGCATGTATAACCTTTTATAAGTATCCTCCTCGGGATGGTTCCGTCTCCAGCTTACGGAGCAGAAACTCACCTCGACGGAATGGGACGTCGAGGTTGGCAATCGATGGCGACGCGCCAAACCATCCGGTGCAAGCCAATAGTTTGCTTTCCCCAGCGAAACCCGACAATCTTCACGGGCGAGACGGAAGCATCAGTTCTTTTCAATCCGGGGACGACCACGACTCTTCGAGTGACTACCGAAATTCGTTACGAAGCGGCTTTACCGAACACACCGAAGAGACGCAAGGAACATCCGTCGATTCTAGTGCGTCTCTCGATAGCACTCGACAGCTAACCCTCGCGGAAGCGCTTGCTCAAAGGATGACTGGCCTTCAACCAGTCACGGCGGTGATCGATGAAGACGGCAACAAGTCTGACCAGCCACCCTTCCCTAATCAGGACAATCTGAGTGATCCCCCGCCCCCGCCCCCGCCTCCACCGCCTCCGCCTCCGCCACCTCTTCCACCCGGACACGGCATTTCATATCCACCTCCTGCTCCACCCGCGCCCCCACCCCCACCGCCTGTTGGGTTCCTTGGCAATCGGGCCACACAAAATTCCGAATCTTCAAGCGCGCCGCCCCCGCCCCCGCCGCCTCCAAAACCTCCAATTGCTTGGTCCGCCCCGAACTCATTACCTGGGTCAACTCGCCCCTCCATGGTATTTGGTTCGACCTTAAATGCAAATTTAAATGCCCTTCTGTCTGCTCGCAAAGATTTATCTATCATCCCCAGTACGAAAATGAAGCAGTTGCAGTGGGAGAAATTGCCCCAACAGCAGGTGTCCAAGACGTTGTGGGGAACCGAAGAATCTGCCAAGGAACAAGAATGGATCTTGAAACTGCAAGAACAACGAATTTGGCAAGAAATGGAAGAAGACTTTAAGGCAAAGCAGTTGGTACTGAAACTAATGGACAAGCAGAAGAAGGCAGAGCTCCGCAGTGTTCTGGACCCTCAAACCAAGAAGCATATCGGTAAGTACGGTCAGTTGTTCCTATCAATATCCTCATTTTTGTGGCCCAGAAATATTAATCCAGCGCGTGCGGAAACTTGAGCCCGAGGAGATCGCTCGAAAAATTGAGCAATTTGACCCCGAATTGTGCACAGAAGTCTTCCTCAGCGAACTCAAGCAACTATTACCAACCCCCGAGCAGGTAGATATGACCCCACCTTCACCCATCCGCCCCGTGTCCTTTATAATATGTTGTTCAGGTTGGAAAGTTAAACGTGCATCGCAATGCTGACGCCGAGGAACTAAGCGGCCTCCATCCTGCCGACCGTTTGATGGTCAAACTTATTCAGATTGATCGACTGGCACCCCGCATTCAAGGGATGTTGTATAAAAGTTCGTTTGAAGAGACATTGTCTCTACTCAATGAGGTGCTTTTAAATTAACGACTCAGAGGTCATCATTCTGAACACTTTTGAACCAATTCAGGGAGCCAAGAAATTGTCTGAGGCTGGCCTGGCCCTACTCGAAGCGAAGCACTTCAAGGAACTCCTAAGCGTACGTATCGTATCACCTTTGGGAATGTTTTCTCTCTGAAATTTCAAAGTTGATACTACTGATCGGTAATTACATGAATGGGACTGGTGTCAAAGGTGGTGCATATGGTTTTCGTATCAGTAGCATCAATAAGGTGAGCATCATGACGGCTTCGATCGCAAAATACGACTAAACTATATTATGTCCAGCTTGTTGATACGAAGTCTGTTCATAACACAACATTGCTCCATTTTCTTGAACGAACTGTTTCGCAACATTTCCCTGAGATGGAAGGATTCCTTGACGAGCTTGAGAAGCCTGCGGAGGCGTATCGAGGTCACTCTTCCTCTTCATGTGTCAATTGTGTTCCATTAACTGACTCCACCATTCTAGTCAATCTGCAAGATCTTCGGAAACGGCTTACAGAGTTGCGTGATGGTATGAAACAAATCCGACAGGAGTTGAATGACCACTTTTCTGATGTGCCCGAGTCGGACAAATATGGCGCACAGATGTGGGCTTGGTTTGGCAGAGCCAATGCCCAGTTGGACGATCTCGTCGACGATGTCAATCAGGCCGACACTTCGTTCACGGAGGCGGTTGCGTACTATGGCGAGGACGACAAGAACATGTCCTCATCCGAATTCTATGGCATTTTCAAGACATTCGTGACGTCCTACAAGGTATGTTGGGGTATTTCCGTAGTAAACTGTTAACATATGGAATCCATTTCAGAAATGTCAGTCAGATAATAAGATGGCCATGGAAGAGAAAGTGGCCGTTGAAAAACGCAAGAAGGCGAGCGAAGAAGTCAAAGCGAATCGATCGAAAACCGCCACCGAGTCTTCATCTACCGGAAGCGACGCTGCCGTGCTTGACAATCTTCTCGATAAGCTCCGTAATGGGGACAGTGTCGGCCGCAAGGCCCGACGAAATCGCAACAAGGCAGTGGCCTTGAACGTCAATGTTACAGGACCTGCACCGAATGCCAGCTTGAGCTCCCCCCTTGCACCACGAAGCGTGGGGGACGATACGGCCGATTTGGCCAGGGATATGCTCGAGCGACTACAATCATCTGGATTTGAAAATTTTCCGCCAATATCACCTCGCACAGAGAGACCTACACGGAAGGCTAGACGTCGAAGAGACGCAGATTCGCAGGCCGGTTTAATAGATGCGATATCACACGGCGGTGATCATTTACCAGAACGAAGGAATACACTAGCATCCCAAGAACCTATGTCACCCCCGATATTTCCGGTGGAGGAGCCAGACGGTGAGGTCCTTGCCGAAGATGGCGCCAAGGAGAAAGACCTCAGTTCACAGTGACAGTAACCGTTTTATGCCGTGGAACTTCATTTGTATTGGACTTCTTTCAGTCATCTTATTACTGGCACATTTCTAACATCATCAATACCTGTACTGTACACGGGGAAGTCCTGGTGTATTTTTGGCATTCGAACCAAATAAATTCAAACAGAACGTATGTTGACCTGCACTCGAACTCAATGGCGCAATGCCCCCCTTGCTTATAGATGTCTGTGGAACCACGCAGCAGCTTCATCGACGTACTTGGACACAACTCAGGCCTTGAACCCAGCTGTACATGATACTCCGGACCATCTCAGAGCATCTCAGTTCGATTTGCTGGACAAGGCTTTACGGGTCGACCAAGCTGGTGAAGTTGCTGCAAACTGGATCTACAGAGGACAGATGTCTGTATTAGGACGAGATTCATCTTCAAAGTCTATTATTCAGGTTGGTTTGAGAAATTACGCAATGTATCTCGGGTTAAAAGGTGGAATGTAGTCTATGTGGGAACAAGAAAAGAAGCATTTAGCTGTTATGAACAAGCTTCAGATTCAACATCGCATTCGCCCTACAGCACTTTGGGAAGTTGCTAAGATTGCTGGGTTTGCTCTAGGCGCATGTACGGCTCTCTTAGGCAGAGAAGCGGCGATGGCCTGCACGGAAGCGGTGGAGACGGTCATCGGTGAGCATTACGATGAGTAAGTGTTAATACTTCAGTGGGCTGCCACATCATTAAATGCCGACAACTAGCCAATTAAAAGAGATGGAATTTCTACCAGGGTCTCATCCAAGCATTTCGATGTTGGACAATCTAGTGCGAGAGTTTCGGGATGACGAGCTCGAGCATCTGGACATAGCCATCGAGAATCATTCACAAAGAGCACCAGGACATGCCCTACTCAGCGCCGCGGTGGCAAGTGGATGTGAAGCGGCCATAGCCATTTGCAAAGTTATATAACAGTCATGGTTGTAACCAGTTCATGCGCGGTCTGTCGAATCAGGTCGAGCCAGTAAGGATTCTCCCTTACGTTTACCGGTCCAATTCCATTTGTGCTACGTGATCTTCGTAAGCGAAATTCCTGTTCAAGGATATTCGACTTACATCTTCCCGAGATGAGTAATAGTAGAGCACGCCTGGCACAAATATCAATCCCCAAAAAGCCGTGCGGGTTGTACGAGTTGTCCATCGAAATTTCTTATAAACGTCTTCCCGCTGAAGCGCAGAATAGTAAGGTCCAGTCGTGACAACTCGACACATCTTACCATGGTGTTCCAACGTTCAAAGGCAGGGTCAACCTTGGCTGAGAATATTGGCAAAACACAACGAAACTTGCGATGACAAGCTGCTTACTTTTACGGAGTCTAAATTCGCATTGAAAACATGTCAGTCAGGTAGAGAACAGATTATGCAAACTTTGCAAGAATGTTACCGCGCACTGCCATGGTCGCACTTGTGGAGGAGAATTCGGCAACGGTCACAATTGAGGTTGGTGTGACCAAAGTCACTCCCCTTCTCACCAACGAACCATCATGAGTCACGCAGGTCGCGAATGGGACCAAGGAAAGGATTGGAGTGAGAGTGGATACAGGGCTAACGTTAGAGGGAGAGAAGGCGATGATCAGTACGGCGAAGGAAAGAGACGGAAGTACAACAATGGGGTGCGTTTGTTAAGCCAAGCCAAACGGAGTCCAGCGTTCACATTTCGCAGGGTTACGATGACGGTCAATGGTCTTCGTACAGTGAAGGCAACTCTAGTCAATACAGTCATGGACATGGGCATCACGATTTCTCGTTTGACGACCAGTCTTACGACGACCGTCACCACCGAGGCCAAAATCGCAAACGCCACATAGCAAGTGAACCAAGCCCGCATGTCATATTTCTAGGCTTGGACACAGATTTCACCGAAGCTGACGTTAGTCCGGCCGTCTTTCACGTCCTGATTCCATTTGACTTCGCTCTGATTTCTGACACAGCTGTTTAATTTTCTCAAAGGGCATGGATGTGTCCTTGAAACTGCTACTATCATACGAGACAGGATTACAGGCACTTGCCCCTTCACATCATCTGCGTGCACTTACCTGACGAACCCATTGTTGGATTGTTAAGGTCTCTCGAAAGGTTTTGGATTTGCCCAGTTCAAATCTACAGAACATGCTCGGGTTTTTGTTGATCCCAACTTCCCGTTCATATCTGTGCCGCCTCCTGCATCACATGGAGCATCGGCGACCATTGCATACCGAAAAGCATTGGAAACGGGCGCCTCGCACAATGGACGCCGCGTGAAGATTGACTACTCGCAAAGTGCTAATCCCCCAGACAAAGGCCGCGGGCGTGGCCCACAGTTCACTAATGATGGTACACGCGACATTGGCAATGCGCAAGCTCCTGTTCTTCTTTTCCGTGGTCTGGATCCGTTGTCTGGTCCGGCCGCTGTTGCCCAAGCCATGATGGGTTCTCAGGGTCTTGGGACAGAAGGTGCAAAAGGAATGAGACGGATCCTTCTCATAAAAGACAAAGTTACAATGGCGAGCTGGGGATTTGCTTTTGTCGAATTTATTGATATCCAGGTACAGTCCACCCTTCGTCGTGCGTTATCGCGGAGTTAACAGCAAGAGCTGGCACAGTCGGCGGCAGCTGTTCTGGCGGCAACTATGTCCCATCAGTTGCACCCCAACGGCTTTTGCATATCCGATCGACCAGTGGCTGCATCGTTTGCGCATCCGTATTCCTTCCAGCCTTTGCCAGACCACGCACTTCAGGACGAGACCTGTGTGGCAGGCTCAGTTAACCTAGGTGGCGTGGATGGTGGGTGGATAAAGTACTGGGATGACGGTGCCTCGCTGGCGACTATGGAGTTCAAGGTCGAGGAACCTGTTCTTCAAGTCACCCCTACGTCTGCCAAGGAAAAGGAGAAGAAAAAGAAACCGAAAGGTTGTTTTACGTCGGATTTGACCATCCAGAGTCTCATCAGAAGTCATTCCACTCAACGACTATCGTTATCCCAGGTCCTTCAGTTGACGAACAACCATTTGCCCCCGCGGAGGCCTCAGCCCTACCGGTATCCACGAAACCTGTGATGCTCAATTTCAGCAGCAAGACTGGCCAACAAACAGCGAAAGCAAGCGTTCCCGTCACATGTCCGCATTTCTATAACTCGGTTCTTTACTGCTAACTGAGACCATTACCTAGCCAATTTTACAGACAAGGCTGCCCTTGGGTTTTTGGCGGTAGACGACCCGAATGCGCCAAACAACGAAGATGAGAGCGGGAATGTCATCCCAACGATCGACAAGGACACCGGTACGTAGAATTGGATGATGAGAGGCAAAGGTGTTTATGACGACGTACTTAACGTTTGTGTAGACAAGACAGTGCCGAGGGTTGCGCCATTGATCGCGAGTAAGAAAGTAAGTGACCAGGTTTGAAATAGTGGACTGTTACCACTGTGACGCAATACACTCTGCTGTAGGTTGTCAGCAACATAACGAAGTGGAGTCAAATCCAAGAAGAACTCAAGCAAACTGTGACTCATGTCAATGAAGCTGCTGCGGTGATCATCATTCTCTGGCCATAGTTGTAGCGAAACACGCAATGTTTTCGGTTCTCATTGTCTACAATTGTTATGCAGGCACCTGTCGATACTGCTGTCGCGGTCGAGGATGAATTCGAATTTTCCGATCAAAAAGCAATGACGTGTTTACTCTGTTCAAGGCAGTTCAAGACGCTGGATGTGCTGAAGCGGCACAACAAGGAATCGGATTTGCACAAGGCTCGCTTTTCTCTTGTTGCTGGTTGCAACGATGTTGACTCTTACGTTTTCCTGACATTCTCGCTAATCGGCCATGTATAGAAGAACCTCAAGGACGGAAGCCAACTGGAAATAGCGCGAAACAAGGCGAATGCTACGCGTCAGAAGAAGCCGACACCGGACAACGCAAACAAGTATCGGGACAGGGCATCTGAGCGGCGTACTCTGTTTAACCAACCGGAGGTGCCGATGGGCGATGGGTCGAAGGGTACGACGAACAAGCGAGTGTCGGAGGGCCCGCCCCCTCCACCGTCACCGCCACCTGCTCCTGTTGCGCCGGCCAAGGATGAGAAGAACGTTGGAAACAAGCTTTTGAAGATGATGGGATGGACTGAAGGGAGTGGTCTTGGCACGAGCGGTGAAGGACGAGTTGAACCCATGTTGGTTATGAGTTGGTGCTGATTTATCGGGTGTGCTGATGATTTGCGAACAGTCAGACAGCCATTTACGCGACTGGTGTTGGGTTGGGGGCGAGCAAGGGCAAGGAAGTTGGGAAATATGCGGAAGGATATGCAGGCTATGTGCATATGGCAAAGGATATGGTGAGTTGTCATTCATTCAGGTTTGAGCAAAGTGTTGTCTAACGGGTTACGGACAGGCGAGGGAGCGGTATGGGGACTAGACTTTGGAAAAAATCAATCATGTGTTCCCTTGGTAATGACAAAGGGTTAACTACTGGAGTCCGTATGACAGTGTTCCTGATGGGACGTGAGGGTATTAAGGGTATTGCTATCAGAGGAGGATAAAGAGCGCTAGGCCGAAGACGGTGAAAGTAAAGACGGTGTTCATGACGACGAGAGGGGAAGCAGCGGAGGCAGTGGTGGATGGGCTGGGAGAGCCAGACTTTGTGCCAGACGCAGATGATGAGCCTGTGGAGTGAGCTGCGGGGAGGGTGGAGGTGATGACTGCAGAGGTCGGGGACAGAGAGGCGGTAGTGTCGCCATTCTGGACGGTGAGGTACATACCCTGTCGGAAATCGGAAAAGTGTGAATAGCTGGGACCCTGAAAAGATAGGGAGTGACATACCGCCACGATGGGGCCAAGACCGCTGTCCTGTGGGTGAAACATGGACATCAAAGAATGAATTGGTAAGAGAGTAAAATATATTACCTTTGCGTAGGCATTGAGGTCGAATACGGAGACGGGGGTGTTTGGTTGGGAGAGGTTTGCGGGAGGGGTGAAGGAGGCAGGCTGCTCGAAGAGCAAGATGACATAACTACGGGGGGAAAGAGGGTCAGGGAAAGAGAAGGCAGAGGAGAAGAGAAAGAGGAAAGGACCGATGAGGACCGCTTCCTGCAGGAGGTGCAGGGCCGGCGTAGTCAGTGATGGGGGTGGCGCCGGTGGTGGAGACGGACTGATTGGAAGCGGAGCCTAAGGAAATATATGAGAAGTTGTAGGAGATAGGACAAGAAAGGTGAGGACCTGTTAAGGAGACACCATTGACGAGCCAGTGGCGGGTCTGGCCCTGAGACTCGTCTGTGCCGACTGGGCCAGCATCGACCATGGTCAAAGTGAAGTTTTTTGGGAGGGTGACGGAAGAGTTGGCTGGGACGAGTGTTATGGACGGGGTGGGCTTGACCTCTGTAGGGATGTTCATGTAAATGAAAAAAGAGAGGTGGGGTGAAAAGACTAACGGTCTTGGGTGAGATTCTGGCCTGGAGATATCTGGCCAACGGTGGAAAAGTCTAGGGCGATGAGAGCGGAGGGGTCGAAAGAGGGGAGAAGGTTAGGGACAATGAGAGCATTTTGAAAGTTGGCCTGTATGGCCTGAATGTCGAGAGTGGTCGACTGGGCAGTGGCGCCAAGAATAGCAGCGGCGATGGTGATGAGAGTGAACATTTTACTTGACTTATTGCCATCAGAAATCATCCGGTCACATCCGAACACTCCCCTGTTTGCCTCTGTTTGTTCGGTCACCTGTCCTCCTCTCCCTCCCATCCCCTCCCATCCTCTATCTCCCCTTCCCTCCCCCGTCCTCTGACATGGCTCAACACGGTCCCATCAACGGCGTCAAAATTTCTGGTATTTTTCTATTCTTTTATTCCCCGTTTTCCCCCCAACTCCAACTTCTCCGTTCCCAGCCATAGACGACCCCCACAAGGTCGTCAAGGTCGTCGCCTCAGACGGAAAGTCTGGCGAGCAGACCGACATAGCCTACACAAACTGCAAAGTCATCGGAAACGGCTCCTTCGGAATCGTCTTCCAGGCAAAACTCGTAGGAGGTCAAAGGGATGGCGAGGACATCGCAATCAAGAAGGTCTTGCAGGACAAACGCTTCAAGGTCCGCGTCCTTCTTCCCAACTCTATTCCATCATCTCCATTTCACACACTCCCCCCTTTCCTCCAGAATCGCGAACTTCAGATCATGAGACTCGTCTCTCATCCCAATGTCGTCGATCTCAAGACATTTTTCTACTCAAACGGCGACAAGGTGACCTTCAACTCTTCTCCTTCTCCTTTCGTTTCCCCCCCTTTCTCATCCCACGGAGGCACAGAAAGACGAAGTATATCTCAACCTCGTTCTTGAATACGTCCCAGAGACCGTATACCGCGCGTCCCGCCATTATGTAAAGCTTAAGCAACCCATGCCCATGCTCCAGATCAAACTCTACATGTACCAACTCCTCCGCTCCCTCGCCTACATCCATTCCGTCGGCATCTGTCACAGAGACATCAAACCCCAGAATCTCCTCCTCAATCCCGCCACAGGCGTCCTCAAACTCTGCGACTTTGGCTCTGCCAAAATCCTCGTCGCCGGCGAACCAAACGTCAGCTATATCTGCTCCAGATATTACAGAGCACCGGAGTTGATCTTTGGCGCCACTAACTATACCACAAACATCGGTCAGTATAGTTCGTCTCCCTAATTGTCTCGCGCACGTGACTTACTTGCACGCACAGACATTTGGTCCACCGGATGCGTCATGGCAGAGCTCATGCTTGGCCAACCACTTTTCCCGGGCGAAAGTGGCATCGATCAGCTCGTCGAGATCATCAAGGTCCTCGGCACACCCTCAAGGGAGCAGATCAAGACCATGAATCCCAACTACATGGAACACAAGTTTCCTCAGATCAAACCTCACCCTTTCAACAAGGTCTGGCATACTGTTTTCCTGTCTTGTATTTGTGTCTTGCTCACACCCCATGACAGGTCTTCCGACCCCGGACTGCGCCAGAGTCAATCGACTTGGTGGCCAAGCTGCTCGAATACACACCAGAGGCACGACTTAGCGCCGTTGAGGCCATGTGCCACGCGCTTTTCGACGAGCTGCGTCAGGAGGGTATGAGGATGCCCAACGGAAAGGAGCTGCCAAGGCTGTTCGACTTTACGCGTGAGGGTGAGTAATGGTATTGCGAAACCAAAGCCGACATCTGAGTGTTAATGTGGATACCGCAGAGCTGTCGATCCGGCCGGACCTGAACCGGAAGCTGGTGCCGCCACAGTGCGAGGGAGAGCTGCGGTCGCGGGGGATTTCGTTAGACAACTTTGTGCCGATACCGCTGGAGCAGCTGAGGATCAGCCTAGATTAGGTGCCGGGTGCTATGGCGAGATTCGACGTTATACATGATGTGCAGTATTTTGTTGTGACATAGCGAGAGAGATATTGTTTTGATTGTTTGGATGTGTTTGTGAGCACGCGACCCATTAGCAGTTATTGCGACAATCTTGCAAGCTTCAAGTTGCTTCTCAACTCCATCTCTGAAATGCATCCCCCGTCTCCCTCAAACTACACTTGCGACACTCTCCCAGTTCCTCAAAACATACGTTTAACTCGCAACTATCACACCAGATCTCCATCTCCACCACAAATCGAACCTCCTTTAGCCTTTGACGTCCCAACAGCAGAGGAGGTCCAGGCAGCAGACAAACCCACGATTCCAGCATCGATGCCCAACGATGACGAACTGCCCCAACCACCAGCTCGTAAACTATGCGTCCGTCACCTTCGCATGGCCGACGAGGGCACCACCGCAAAGCTACAACAGGTATTATGAGTGCACGTTTACCATGTATTTGGCTTGCTGACTCGGGTCCTAGTCGCTAGACGCCCTGCCTGTGGCTGAAAGAGAAGCGGCGAGCTCAATCTGGTCTACTTTTTCTTCGTCATCCCATCCACAGCGGGCTCTCATCCTCCAAGGTCTCCTCACAATGTGCTGCTTCTCCCAGCTTTCTCTCCTCACCGAGCAACTAGCACATCTTATCCGCATCGACCCTTTCACAGTCCTCCCACGAGAAATCAACCTAAAGGTCCTTGGTTACCTCGACGCCATCTCCCTTTGTCGCGCAGCACAAGTCACACATCATTGGCGCGAACTCGCCGACGACGATGTCCTGTGGCGTAACATCTGCGAACAGCACATCGGTCAAAAGTGCCATAAATGCGGATGGGGGCTCCCCATGCTTGAACGTCGCCGACGCATCAAGGCGCCGATCTCATCCTCGGCGGAGTCCTCTGCATCCTCCAAACGTGACCTCGAAGAGCTGACACAGGACGACAGGCCGATCAAGCGCCAACGCTCCGAGTCTACAGATGCGCCACTTAGACGACTCTCTGCACTCTCCGTTCACTCGGCGACACCCACTCCTGGATCTAGCCGTTGTATCACACCCTCCCATATATCACCCCCCAATATCATCACGCGCCCGTGGAAAGATGTATACTCTGAACGCCTTCGCATCGAGCGAAACTGGCGGCGCGGCCGGTGCAGCGTCCGCACGCTGAAAGGTCACACAGATGGCGTCATGTGCATGCAATTCAGCGAAACCCTCCAGCATCCGTCGTTCCCTGTTTTGATCACCGGATCGTATGACCGCACAGCCAGGGTATGGAATTTGGAAAGAGGTGAGGAGGTCCAGTGTCTGCGTGGACACTCTCGCGCTGTCCGGGCTCTTCAATTCGATGAAGCCAAGTTGATCACCGGAAGCATGGATCATACGATGCGTGTGTGGAATTGGCGCACTGGGAGATGTATCCGCACACTCGAGGGACACACGGAAGGCGTAGTTTGCCTCAACTTTGACTCAAACGTGCTCGCGAGCGGAAGCGTCGACACCACCGTCAAGATATGGAATTTCCGTACTGGCGAATGTTTCACCCTGCGTGGTCATCGCGACTGGGTAAATTCCGTGCAACTTTGGGATTCGAATCCCAGTGCGGGTGAAAGCGGCGTCTGCTGTACGCCTATGTTTGAGCCATCAGCCAGCGCGACCCTCGAAAATTCTTCCGTCCCAACCATCGATCCTGGCAAGATGCTGTTCTCAGCCTCGGACGACGGTACGATCAGGCTATGGGATCTCAACTTGCGGTCCTGTGTACGTCAATTCACGGGTCACGTTGGGCAGGTCCAGAGCATGAAGCTACTCCTCGTTGACCCTGAATGCGACGAAGATGATACCTCCTCGCGCCCACACACACCTCCACCCGAACCTGCGACACCTCCACGTTCAAATCTTCCGTCTGGGCTTCCCGGTTTTGCGCCGGCATCCGTATCGATCCCATCTCCTCCCGCCCCCGGCCATCCCGGACACGACTCCCTTGCCTTTGCACCTCCACCTGGTTTCGACCCTTATGCGTACCAGCAAAACCCACACGTCCCACCCATCGTGCAGGCATTCGCACACGGCCTTCCACCCATCGCCACTGGCAGCCTGTCCAACCCGCGAACGCCATCCCCTCAACCTCCTGCGCTCGCCACTAGGAAAGGCCCTACACCCGTCCTCATATCCGGCAGTCTTGATAACACGATTCGCGTGTGGGATGTCGAGACTGGCAAGGCCCTGGCGACGCTCTTCGGGCATATCGAGGGCGTGTGGGCTGTAGCGAGCGACAAGCTCCGCCTCGTGAGTGGTAGCCATGATCGGACCATCAAGGTATGTTACGCCTCGCTTTTATCCTTTGTGTTTGCTCATGACATGACCATCGAACAGGTGTGGGTGCGTGAAGAGGGCCGGTGTATGGCTACGCTCGTTGGTCACAGAGGAGCTGTGACGTGTCTAGCCCTCGGCGATGACAAAATCGTGTCCGGGAGCGACGATGGGGACATCAGAATTTGGAACTTTGCTGAGTAAAAAAATTTAAAAGCAGCAGTGTTACTAAGAGTGGCGACCCTCCTCCCGACCTTCTATTTATTCTCCTTTATAGACGGCACAAGCTATGCGACATATTACTCATGATGTATTCTACCATTGTCCGATCATTGAAGCGTAATATACTGTATTTCCTCAAATTTCCAACAGCCAAAATAAAGCGTCCATTGTAACATGGCACATAAGCGAACATACAAGCCACGTACAAATGTAAACAACGATCAATACATAAATCCAACAGATACATAAAACCCAATGAAAACTAGACTTTTGGTCGAGACTTCTTGGTCCCGAACCCAACAGCCTGCAGCTCTAGGAGTCTATCTTCGAAAATCATGTCTTCCTGCTTCTTGAGATCCAGACTCCGCTCCTCGAAGCCCATGTCCGTTGCATCATCGAGGCGGACTTTCGCAAGCTCAGACTCAAGGTACGCCAGTGGTCCCGAATCTCGACGAGTGTCGAGATTGTACGCACCATTCTTGAAGCTGAGTACAGTGTCGACTGCCTTCAGAACCCGCATGTGTCGTTCAAAATTGATGAGCGATAGGCCATCCTTTTCGACAACCCTCGGCATACTGCGCTGGATACTGGTCAAGTCCTTCAAATGTATGGCTGCGGGAGTGCGGTTTAGGAGGGATGATAAAAGTGAATAAAATAATCTTACGCAGCCATGGAACACAAGGACCATCACTCCGTCGGTTCAGTAAAGATCTGTACGCTTGATGGTTGCCGACTGGATCGACATATGTTGCGAGTCTCTTTAAAAGGTGTTCGATATTCTTATCAGGAGTGCTGCGCGTCAGCCGCAGACGTGCAATCGTTGTCGACTCCAAGGCTGCGACCACGGCCGCCATCGATGAGAAGTTGTTCAACTTTCGACACTCCTAAAACAAGCGACGTCAGCAAGCATCCAATTGATGCTTGGGTCTAAAACTTCACTTCTGCAGTATTGACAAAAAATTTGAATACGTCACGCCGCGCATCCAGACGGTTTGATCGAAGTATCGACTTTTTCACCCAATTGATAATTTGATTGTTTGTGATTCGCGCAGCTGTCACCTTGTTTGGCGAGTGTGTTCGTAGGAGGTGGGATATGCAATCCAGGGCTCTAATTGCCTGATACTTGTCGTTCTCCAGAAGGGTGAGGCCCACCGCGATCCCAGCTGGAGTTATGTCGTGTCCCTTGGGTATAGTCCCTGTTGGTGAAGAAGGAGCATCATCTGGTTGCGCATTCTCCGCCTGGTTGATCTAACGAGGCACTGAATGAGCGAATTAAGAAAAGTAGTAATGGACAAGTTTCCGACCATTATATCGATCTTAAGAGCAAGATCTTTGGCAGATTTGGCTATTGTCTCGGGTGTTGTTATACTGCTTGCAAAAGACTTCATTTCCTCGAGCAACGCAATATCGAGGGTATCTACAAAGTAATGCCCGAGCCATTGTTTGAACACAGTCACAATCCTTTGCCGTACTTCGGTCAGCTTCGTTGCTTTCCCAGGTACGAAAAAGTCTCACAGATAACGAGTATTCATTCGAATCTGCACATTTTGACCCATGTCCATATGGTAGAAAAGCTGCACCAACAAACGGAACAAATCTGATGTGGTTGTAAATTCTCGATACATGGACAAGAACGTCTCTCGGAACTTGAGGTCTTGCGCGTAGTCTGATTGGTTGGCATTATTAGCATACGTGGCAGACAATAAGACTGATACTCACTGCCAGAGCCGAGGAGTAATTGCTTCGCCAGACCTCGCAATGTTCCTCTCACCACTGAGCCATCCTTTCCTAACTCCACAGTACAAGGGTCCTCGGGGCCAAATTCCTCAATGTGGCGTGAATATTGACCGTCACTCGTATAAATGCTCTCAACCTCCGACCATGAAGAACCAGATGGTTCCCGAGATAAATGAGACCCAGCAGTGGTGGGCAATGAAGATGAGGTAAATTCCGGAGAATTCTGCATCGTTTGCCCAAATTCAGGCGCTGAAACCGGGCTGTCATCCTCTGGGATGGAATTCTCCCTGAGAGCGATTGAAAGGGCTGAAGGAGTATAGGAAGAGGTCGACCTTCGAGGAGGTGCATCAGGTAAGGTCGAACGCGAGGGTGGTTGTTTGGGAAGGTGACCGGAAGGTGTTAGGAACAAGCTCAATTTGGACGTGTCAGGTGGGAAGGATGGTCCAAGACCAGCGACTGGAGGCGTAACCTGAATTCTTGGAGAGGATGGATTCAGGTTACTGGTTGACGGGAGCACATTTGGCTGCCGCTGAGATGACTCTCGACTCGGTACAATGATTCTGCCATCCGATAAGGAAATTGCTGAATCAGTGGTCGACGACGTGTTGCTCCTCGTGCGAGTTGGAATGTAACCCTGACCAAAATAGTCGGGTGTTGTTGACGGGGATGTAGAAGGGCGGTTAGTAGGTGTCGTAAGGGTCCTCTGTGTCGAGGATGCGGTATGCGGTCGGAAAGTCCTTGATGGTTCAGACGACGAAGGCGACATCACAGGAGGTAAGTTCTTGGGTGGTCCATTTGACGCACTACGCGTATAATGTGACTTCATCTCTGATCGTACTTCTGTCATACTGGGCCTTGAGGCAGGTTCGCGTTGCCAGCATCGTTGCATCAGGTTCCACAGATGGTCAGGAATACGCGTGCCAACCGCCCCAGTCGGCCTTTCGGGAAGGGTTCCAGCAATGATATCCTGTATGACGAGCGCATCTCGTCGGCGATGAGGGTATGGCTTTTCTCCGGTTATAATCTCGAGGCAAACCATCCCATAACTCCACACATCGGTTGCCGTGGTTGCGGAGCCCATTTCAAGTGCGAGCTCTGGAGCCTGCCATCTGACTGGGCTGGCAGCCTGATCGGTATGTATTTCGCCAGCGACCTGCATGAAAATGAGCCAAAAAATTCTGGGTCATTCGCAGGGACATACTTCTTCAATTACATCTGATAAACCGAAATCAGAGATACATGCTGCCCCAGACGTAGAGATCAGCACATTGGCCTGCGCTTTGGCATTAGACGAAACAAATATATACAGACTCAAAAAAAATGACGAACAGCACGAAGATCGCCGTGAATGACTTTATTGCTGTGAAGGTATTCCAAACCGGATGCCACTTCTGTCAGGATTTTCAGCCTGTCCACTTGGGGGTGACGTGTGAAGTATGCAATGGCGTCGCCGTTATTCATCCAGGGGCTGACCTGGTTAAATTGTAAACTGGAGTGTGAGGAGGCATGTGGTTTTGACTCACAGAATAGACTTGGTCACCAAAATAAACTATCCCATATAGTCGCAAAATGTAGGGGTGTTGGAGACCCCTCCATATCTCGACTTCCTTGTGGAATCGCTAATGTGTGTGAAAGTTGGAATCAGAGATAAGATAAACAAATAATGAATTGTACAGACTTTTCGAGCGGCATCCGTGTGGTTGAGAGACCGTGCGAGCCTCAGTGCGACCTGGTACGAAAGGTTAGATGGGGTAGGTTTATCATGACGGAGACGGCACTTTTTCTTCGCCAAGCCATTCTCCTGTGGGCAATTACCATAACCTCACTGCCAAATTTCCTGGGAGGTGAAGCTGGACTTACCAGTGTATACATCATTATATGCACCGCAGATGACTGGGAAATCGCTCGTCTTGACGACTTGACCTGTGACTGCGAACCCTGGTTAGGGTGGCGGTGAACATGGGGGAAATACACTCACGATCAGTCATTGGCGGTAGGAGGCGAGTTTCATTGTGGATTTGCCACAGGCCTTCTTGGATGGCGCGAGAGTCGCTTGCAGGTGAATCCTCGTCTTGAAGCTCCTGTATCGAGGTAAGTTGCGTTGCGGTTCAAGCGGAATTGGCAAGAGCACGTGCCTCTTGGAGTGTTTGCATGACTTGCTGAACGGCAGGCGGTTGCATCGCCATGATCGCTTTCATGTCGTCTACGTTGCTGATAATCCTCTGCAATGTCTCCCTGTTCTCGGCTTGGTCGCGCTCCTGAATGGCCTTGAGATCCTGCAGGCCTCGTCCGACGCCAAAATGGCCAGCAATCTGGGTCATGTTGCCATTGGTGTGTCTGTAGGTGCTGATTGGGCGGTGTAACTCACCTGAAATCTTGCCATGCAATTCTCGATGTCTTTGTACATTTTGTCCAGAGCGATCTTGATGTCACCTTGGTGGACAAAACTCCTCAATGTGCTTTGACCGGCCCAGTTCTGGGCCGATTTGCTTGCGCGGATGATGATGCTGAGTGAGGATCAGAGGAGAAAACATGGAGCGTTCAAGTTGGCAAGGTACTCACGCTTCTACTTCATCTGCTGCCTTGAGCATCTCGGACCCTTCCATACCTTGGCTGTTTTCGCGCATGGCGAGAAGTAGCAATATGCATCGATGACTGAGCTCCCGACATTGTCCCTACGCGAGGTATGAAGAGTGAAAACAATATGTTTGAGAGCACGCGCGCACCTTGTAGAACGGGATCTTCTGAACGGCATCATAAAGGCGATAGGCTGCAGATGGAGGGTCAGGTGCACAGCCAGGGACCAAATGATTCGCTTTTCTTACATTCAGTGACGGCTGTACCCAAGCCAGGGATGCCCGATAACCCCACGAGATCCTGGAGGCTCATTTCGAGGGCACCAAGAGGACGACGGTGGTGGGTGGTGTACTATGAGTGACCGTGTCAGAATCCAAGGACTGTTGTGTTTGCTGGAGGGCGGCACTGCGTGAAGATAGGCGCCGGTGCACTGCATCTAGTTCCTGACCCAAATTATCGATTGAACTGCAAAGTGGTCGCGCCAGCCAAGTATCCAAATATAATTTTCGTATGTTGGGCGATCATGAAATGGCTTCGAGCGCGTGGTAACGGAAGTAAATTGCTGTCTCCGGAGGTAAAATTTGCTTTTGCTGGAGGTTGCCAAGCATGGTTCGAACTCAGTACAACGCAAATTAAGGCAACCACTGGCACACCCGCCCTGGAATTTAAGTCATAAAAAATGACCAGCTCTTCAAACAAAATCCGCAATGCTGAGAGTGGGGTTCGAACCCACGCGACGATACCGTCACTGGGACTTAAATCCAGCGCCTTAGACCACTCGGCCATCTCAGCCTAAACAATGCGTGACTTGAAGATGTACAACATGGGGAACTCACGAAAGGAGTGAAGTCAAGCAAAGATTGCCATAACTCTATAGTTCGTCCTCATGTATTTTTCAACCGAGAGATTGGAGTGAAGGTTTGGCGGAGTTGCGCCACATTTGCATGAGAAGTAGGAATTCTCATTTAGGAAGGTCAACTGCTTACCAATCATGTATGTGAGATTTTGGGTGGCTGGAAGAAGGTTGAATTGGCGGACGCTTTCTTCTCCTTCACCCCCGCCGTCGTCTCAAGCCCATTCCATACAGGCGAAGATGGCCATGACACGCTCTTTATCTCGTTTTCTCCGCAAGAGAAATTCCACCCTCGTTCAAGACCCGTCTTACACACTTCCTCCTGATGTCGACTATGACCTCGTAGTCGACGAAGAAGAATACGTCCACGCGACTCCGAGCACATCATGGTCAAGCCCATCTGCGGCTTCCAACATTCATGTTCCAAATGTTTTTGTTTTTCCACCAGAGGAGGAACAGGACGTGAACCCTCCTTGGTGTTACTTTGACGCCACAGAATATGCACAAGACGTATTCGATGTCGAGGAAACACTATACATCTCCCCTGATAACTCCACTCGCCGTCTGTACTCCCTTGATAACCTTGGGAAGCCCATATTCCATCGTCTTCATCAAGGTCATCCGCATGATTTGGTGAACATGCCGCACGTGAACGGGGATTCCTTACTCACCTTGGCAGCACTCGAATTGGAGGCCCAGAAGCTCACCGAACAGCTCACGCGTCTGGAGCTTGCATCCCGCCCCTCTCGTCCTTCTCCACCCGAGACATCCGAACAACGCAAGTCAATGACGTTAACTAGCCGCGCCGTAAAAGCCTTCAGGACGATTAACATCAGAAAACGGGGGCATCAATCCGAGAATCATCACAACTTTGGAGGAAGGATGTCCTTAGGAAGTCATGGCGAGAAAGATCACTTTGGGCAATTCGCCTCCACTCATGACAGTTCCACGGTTCGGCCGAGCGTGAAGCGCAAGTCAAACCTATCGAGACCGCTCTCCCAGCTGTTCGAATTCACGCAGAGCAATCGTTCTGTCGTCGATTTAGACGCCCACGGCTCATTTTACAGAAGAGGGTCGAACGTCTCTGATTCCGTTATCGATGGATATTCTAGAGAGGCGCCGGTGCAACGCTTGCCGTTGGACACCCTGAAACAATCGAAGCCACGATCCCGCTTCTCAGTTTTGAATCTTCGACGCAGTTTCTCGAATTTGTCCAAATCGAGCTCACAATCCACCGTATCATTGCAAGCGTCGTCATGCTCTGATCTCCATTCCCCACCTACACTGGTCTCATCATCTGAGCATCCAACGCCGGATGGGTCCCCACCATCACCCGACAACCCACTTACACCAACCGACGAGGACGAGCGTTATTTCACCCCTCCTCAGTCACCCCCGCCGGATTCGCCAGAGAACAAATTCACTCTTAATTCACTTCATTTTGAATCCCTGGAGCTGCGCCTGGATGACTTTTGATTGATGTGCCCTCACATACCCATCTTCCTCACTGTAACAATCCTACGGGACGTTAGGAATACCCGCATTACAATGCATTTGTACCATGTCCTCGTAACCAATCTTGCATCTTGCTGTTCGTCGCATTCACGTCAGGAACGGATGTTCTCTTTCTATACCACATTACGGGAAGAAACCAAACTTTTTTATACAGCGGATGTGGAAAACAGTTTGAATTTGTTGAATCAATACTTTTCCGCAAGAACTGGAGTGAATTAACAGCATGTTAGGAAAACAGTTGTGTTTGGTTTGCAGGGCACTCACTCATGGCTACTAGAGATGTCCAACCTGTGAAAGGATGGCTGGAGGGCAAATGTAAGGGGGTCATGCAATTGAGCAATGAAACGGTCGCACCTTCGCTTCCCCTCACCGGTCAAAGCATCATACTGCTCCCAGACATAACCTGTCCGTTCATATTCCTATGATAAGCATGAGCCCTGGCCGCTCTCGAAAAAGTACAGAATGGAGTCAAACCTTGTGGACATTCCCTATGACATTCCCCCTTAGTTCAGCATAGATCTCTCGTGCACGCGACTGGTGAGGACCAGGTTCTTTGGTATATATCTATTATCCAGCTTGATTTCGACGTCCAAAACCACATGAAGGCCTCACAAACCTTGGATAATGTGCTTAGAGCTAGATAATTCATCTGGATCCAGATCGGACCCTTCCAGTAATTCTCGCCTTGCCCAAAGTCAGGGTGGGACGCCGACAGACTTCGGATCCCGTAAGGAGACCAAAGGTGGTCCGGCGAACGAAGAATATCAAATATCGGTCCAAGGTGCGGAGATGACGGCGGAAGGAGGCCAAGAAGGAATGGGAACAGTGAGAGGTACCCTCTGTGGCAAACATGATATGACTCGTCTAGGATATCGTCAGCAACGTTTGAGGTCGATTATAAATGTCGCACACACCATCAGCATTAATGCCCACATCGCAGTACATTTGCTCCTCCTCGCTCCAGTGAAGATCTGCGGATATTGTGAGCGGCATAAGGAACTGGAAGTACACAGATATTACCTTCGATATTGTCCATGATGGCCTGTTCGATTTCGATGAATGATTTTTCATCATCCGTCTGTCCGATGAAACCGGCGATGTCCCTCATTGTCCTTGTGAAAAAGGCCATCCATGAGATCAAATCTAAGTGCAACTCTCCAGCGTGAGGAGATCCTCGTGGATAGTCGTCCATTCCGCTTGTCAAAACATGATCTGTCGACCTGCCTCGCCACCTGTATCCTTCTGTACGGCTCCGTGCCTTACGGCCATACTGTTTAATTTGGCCACGCTGTGTGCGGCGGAACCAGTCATAGTGGCGTTTTAATGGCGGATATATAGACGTAAGGTACTGGAGGGCGAGTTCACGGGACTCGAGGTGAGAGTTCCCAGGGTGTGCACTTGGGGCAGACGACGACAATGGTGTTTGAGAGCCAGCCATACCGTAGCCCATATCGAGCCCCAGATCAGCGTCAGTTGGACCACGAGAGTTAAATGTCTTGAAACGCTCAATAAATGCAGTGACGGCCATCGTCAAGGTAGGTGGGTTGGCATAGGAAGGTACTTGCGTCCAAAATTCAGTTGGAACCTTGGGTAATGCCTGTCACACAGGAACAGAAGCTGCTGGGGAAGGCATACCTTGCTTCGTGCTTCGTCACCGAGAATTTGTTCCCTGCCAACCCAGCCTTCTTCGTCAATGAGTCCAATCCAATCTTTAAGAATTTCTAAGCTGGACCAGGCTTGGTCAACAAACTTGAAAATGCATATAAATAAGTAAACGAGTACCTGAGGTCATTATCCCAAGCCCCAATGTGTATCAAATGGAATCCTTCGTCCCTGTAAATGGTGGGTCATTACCCTGGAAATTTACGCGTACGCAAGTGGTTACCAGTAAAATCCTCGGGGAAAGAAACTTCGACTAGGCGTGGCCGTCAGTAGAGCCCTAGGTTCGGTGTACCGTGCACCAGCCGATTTCGTTCCCTGCTCCTCGATGGCACCCAAAGGGTCACCATCTTGGTCCCACTCATGCGCAAATCCTGGATCGACGAGCGAGTTACCATAGAAGTATCCAACTCCTCCTATTAAATTTGATGTGATAGCTTTCGAGAAGGCAACGAGGGATGGGGAAGAATCCGGAGGCAAGGGAAATATTTCTTGGAACCTCTGTGCGTACTTCTCTTGGAATGCAGGGATTCCGTGGTCAAGGACCGCGGCTTATGATTGTGTCAATCCTACGAAAACACTAGTCGTGTATGACAACTTACAAGTTAGTTTTTGCTTGGCACTGCCACTTTCAAAGAAAACATCAAACTGGAATTCGCCATTAAACGTCTTTTGAACAGCAAATAGATTGCTACCGGTGTAGACTTCGTCAGGTAACTGGAGGGTAAATGACGGATCTGGGACACCGTTCGCTGGGTCTTTGTACGGCGTAAGGGCTTCCTGGGCGTGCTTCAAGATTGCATTCATGAGGTGGTCTGCAATAGTGCAGATTAAGTTATTCATAACATCACAAAAATGCTTTGCTCTGACCGCGAGCTTGCCAGACATCGCCTGTGGGAACTCGAGCTCCCATGTAATGTGTTTTCCCAATTCTATCAAAGAACGCAGCAGAATGTGCACCGGTCGTAACTGCTTCATTGTCAGGTCCTGGTGATTGGTTCAATGAGCAGCCAATGTTTGAGCAGTGGGTTCAATACCATCTACAATGCGAAGCGTGAAATCGCCAAGATCAGGTGTCGTGCCAGAAAACTTAACAGGGCCTTCAAGACCCTGAATAACATTGGATTAACGGAAAGATATATATTAATACAAAACATAATCCTACATGTTCGTCTTCGTCCGTTTCCATGTCAATGCCACCCAGACCGTCGATGCCCAGATAGAATATGAAAGATGTCCTCGATGGAATTTCGGGTTTCAGTGGTACACCTTTTATTCGTGCAGCCCAGCTGCCGCCGTGTTCACCACCTGGTACTTTGAGGAGTTCGGTGGTAATTTTGACATTATTCATTGGATCATTCAGTTCTTGAATTCCTCCTTCTCGAGCGTCGTACTCGGTCCAGGTGTATCCAGCGAGTTCGTCACCTTGCTCACATGCATGACGGGATTCTGAGTTTCAATATGAGTCAAATAAGATGGCGCAATGTGGCGACGTTACCAACTCATAAATGACTGGTAATCCTGGGTGCCAAACCAAATGAGCCCTGTTAAAAGAGTTTGTGGATAGCGCGGCCTGAGTCCAAAATACAAATTTGGCCTGTAGGCACCCCATAGCAAAGAGTCAGAGGAATTGGAAGCCAGGGAGAGCGGAGCCCATGCAGCAGCGAGCAGCAACCACCACGAAACCATACGTGGCGACAACAGCAGAAAGACTTGTAAAGTTTTCCGGATATGGGTTGCTGGGAGTTACAGCCGTCACAGCACGTGATGACAGGAGAGTTGATTTAGTAAGCAGTGACAGGGGTGATGAGTCACGACGGTCACGCGGCGAACGCGTTGCCTGCCACCAAGTCGCAGACTCGCAGCAACCACAGCTTTCCATCTTCGTCTTCAACCACCATCATCATCAACCACACCATGCGTTCCAAATTCAAAGACGAGCATCCATTTGGTCCGTCATCTTTCTTTCATCCATATCGGTTTCGTTCACTCATCGGGTCTGATTCTTTAGAGAAACGCAAGGCTGAGGCAGAGCGCATCCGTCAGAAGTATCCGGATCGTATTCCGGTCAGCTAACCGGAATCTCTGATGCTACTGTGCCGCTCACCTCGCTTTAGGTCATTTGTGAGAAGGCGGACAGAACGGACATCCCCACCATCGACAAGAAGAAGTATCTGGTGCCATCAGTACGCACCGGCATCCTTTACACCACAATTTCTGTGGTGTCCTGACATTTTTATCTCTAATCTCTAGGATCTGACCGTGGGCCAGTTTGTATACGTCATACGGAAGCGCATCAAACTGGCACCCGAGAAGGCGATTTTCATCTTCGTGGACGAAGTCTTGCCTCCTACCGCTGCTCTGATGAGTGCGATCTATGAGGAGCACAAGTGAGTAAAACACACCCCATACCTTTCTCACCCAATTGACGACGTCGCCACTAGGGATGACGACAACTTTTTGTACGTGTCGTATTCAGGGGAGAACACATTCGGTCGGGAAGGGTGGATCGAGCTGCCTCTGGACGCATAAGTGTATCTGTATGTGGCTATGGACGGCTCTTGGAATCGTTCTGTCACCTCATTGTGCCCTCCATCGTTGATATTCATTGATTTGCCATCCCATCCACAACGTGAAATTGTATTTTACCCCCACTTTCAACACCTTCCTCTGACAAATGACGCGGATGTTGCCTCCGCTGGTAATATTTTTCGGTACATGTATGATTGCCAGCCACCTATAGAATATATTCGCTGAGTTCTTTCAACCTACTGCAATAGTGTGGCAGAACTGCCGGTCTATATTTGTCCTCCCCGCGACGTTCCCCATATGTCTAAGCGAGCCAACCTTGTACTTGAATACAAGAATTGCTAAGGTCCATCTCACCGTATAAATCTCCCCTTTCAGACATTTTAGGCCAAGTCTTTCATGCACCTTTGCGTTCTCCGTAACGCCATGGCACTCGGGGTCACGCGCAACGACCCGTGAAATGCAATATTACATTCCACCATTGCACATTACATCGGTTGGCAAACATTTCCCCCCAAGATGAACGCTCCTCCATCTGTTGTCCGAGGTTTGATCTTCTGTGAGCGCTGTTTGCCTGGGCCATTGTAATTGTTCTGATGCGTTGTGCTGGTAAACTCACCTCTAGCTTTGCTTTTGCTCTTCAATGCATGCGCAATAATAATAACTTGTCTGCCATTCCGATCACGGCGCCCATCGCGTCAGTTGGCACATTTTCACTTCAGGGAGTCGCCTCCTTAACCGCTTGATTAGTTATGGAGGATTTGCAATTAGGTTTTGATGGCGTGCAGCTGGTTTTGGCCGTCATGCTGTGAGTGCATATACAAGCTATCTAAAAAATTGAGAAGGGTACAGACCATGTCTTCACAGATTGCCATTCACTTTCGCTCCACCACGACGCCAAAGGAATGTCGTTGCAGAAATCATTGGATACTGTTTAATGTATCTGCTGAGCATGGGTACGGATTACAACAAATCGCTGAGGCAATTATATCTGACTGTTGGTAATCCAGCTGCATCCGTAACGGTGACGATAAGATTGACGCAAGGCCAACTCGTCTTCCATGGCATCGCCGCTGGCTCGGCTTTGGGAGTGGTCCTAACGGTTATATCTTGGGCAACAGCAATACTTGGTTAGTAGATCCACGAACTCTCAATAGCTCCAGAAATGATATTTCGTCCAAACAAAGCTTTCGTGGGCTTTTTCGTCGCAGTTTTCAACGTACAATCCGAAGGACCACAGACCCCCAGCGTCCGGACACAAAAAGTCCGGTCTGGATCCTTTTTACCCATTCAGACTCCACCGCACTCCCGTTCAGAGACGGAACTCTCGCACGTCAAATCATTCAACCCGGAGTCAGCAGCGATACCGATTGTCCTTCCTGAGGGCGCGCTTCCCATTCATGATAAATTCGCAAAGAAGGGACAACGACATTGGAATTGGTAGAATTTCCGAAAATCAGATTTCGGTTCGACATTGTAGCATAGCCATTTGCGGTGATGTAGCGACAAGCTTGACCACCTTTTAGATTTGTAGCATAGATCCATGCTGTCCATAATGAGACTGGTGAATAATGTCAATACAATGATTGGCGACTCACATTGAAATGTGTCTACTGTTGATATGGTAGAGTGTTTACTTAGTGCTTGATTGGACATCTGTTTCTGAGGATAAATTTAAATCCTCGTGGACGTCTTCTAAGTCATCCCAATGAAAGCCTTCAGCAGAATCCTGGTCCACAATGGTCGGGTTCCAGTGGGAATGGTCCAGATAATCCACCGAATCGCTTTGGATGCCCGTAACAGCGTGCTCCGTCAAATTCGATCCCTCCCTGTATAACGACGGCACCTGATTTAAATCAAACGTTCCGGCGATATCGCCTTCTACCACAGATAATCCTCCCGACGTCACAATGAAATCAATAGACGCGGGTTCTGAAACGGAGCTAAAGACCACAGACAGTTGCCGTATCAATGTATTGCGCTCATCGGAGACGGGTTCGCTATGCAAACAATGATCTGATGAATGGGCGTCGCTGATTCGGCGTCGTTTTGCGCCGCGGCGGATTGGGTCATCGTCAACATGTATTCGCCGACGTGTGCGACTCAACATGATTCGCACATTAACTTGATTTGCCCAAACCAGACCTAGGCCAGCATCCTTTTTGTATTCTCCACGTATGTTATGCGCGCGGTTGAACCACTTCGCCTGATTCTGATACAGGACATCATCGGGGACAGCGTCTGTCTGCTGTGTGGTATGTTGAAATACGTCCGTCACTTCATTGAGGACAACAACGGCAACCCCGTGAGAGGTAGCTATTGAGTGAAGCAAGTTGGATACCTCTGCAAGTGATTTCGAACGTTCGAACAATGTCTGGGAGGACGGTTTATCGGCAGAATGGAATAAAGCAGCAACTGAGTCAAGAACAAGCAACTTCAATTCCTTCCTTCCTGAGGATGTCTGGAGTGTCTGAACTAGCAAGGGGAGCTTCACTTCCAGTGTGTGAAGTAAGATCGGGACAGTCGATACCATGTTCGTGTGGATATCTGACAAGCCGCACACATCGGTCGAGAGAAGTGGGTGTTCAGAAATGAGTTGGTTGAGTCTTTTCGTCTGCAATGTCGCACTAGATGTGAGGTAGCAAGCACTTCCTGATAGGCCTCCCAGGTTAGTTGGAACCTGGACAAGAAGGGACAGTTGGAGAGCTAACTGGGTCTTCCCCGAAGCGCTGTCTAATGATATAGTGTGTGAATTAAAATTTGACCTTGGACACTTGCCTTTCTCCGACCAGCTCCCAGACCATTCCAGTCTGAATGCCTCCTCCTAACATTGTATCAAGGGCTGCATCCCCTGTGGTGAACTTGCTCTGTTTTTCCGCCATGTACTCTTCGAGGTCCCGGGGCGCAGGACTTAATTCGTTGCATACATCACCAACTATTTTCTGCGTGTCTGACAATGATAGCCTGAGTTGTTTTGCGACGTCCTGGGGAAATGCCAGAACGAGTTCGGATGCATGCACAAATTTTGCTGTTGCATGTAAATTAGCATTCAAATATTGTCCACGGTAGATAATCAAAAATGACCCTTCTTCAAAGCAGCTTTCGTGCTGCGAGATAGACTCTCAAGGTCTGAAAGCAGTGAGGCGGTCATGACTGTGTGTTCGCAGAACGCGACATGTCACAAACGCGTTACGTCACAATCAACTCTTTCCACATATTTGCCACATTATCAATTCGGGGACAACAAGACATGACTTATACATCATCGCGGAGTTCGTGGGGGTGTATTCTGACCGGCCAAATTGCTCCGCCCAAGAAACCCGCCGAGACCTGGCAAACCACCTACAACGTTGGACACCGCCTCGCTGATCTGTCGCTGCTGCGACTGCGTGTGCTTCACGTAAAATAACCGCACGTTCGTGAAGTTCCAGATGCCGAGGGGTGTCATGCCGCGCACATAGATCTCGCCCCAAATCAACGATGACAGCCATATGATTGACGAGTCTGTCCACTAATTACAGACAATGAACATCATGCGGGAAAGTGAAAATGGAATAAACCATTTACCTGAAAGCGACGAGGTATCCAAGGACCGTGCGGCGGAAGGACATGCTGCAACGATGATGAGCGAAGGAAATCGATAATTGCGGGGGTTGTATTGGCTTTGTTCAGCGACGCCTGTAATTCATGTATTTTGGGGAGCAGTTCAGATATTGTCAGGAGGATCGGGTCAAGTGGAAGTCTATATGAAAAAGTATCAGCAGGGTCGTTAGAGGAAAGAGCTGGTACTGACCCTTGCTGCCATGATGTGACCTAGACGATTAGTTAGACATGAATCTCTCAGGTAGAGTTTGAGGAATAACACACCCATTCTTGCGTTGGAACAAACCCGTTCCGTCCAATCCCGGCTGCCGCGATACGCTCCAGGCTACTGGTAGTGTCTAATGACATCGAACGTTGTCGTTGTCGCATTTTCCCCCTTGCTTTCTCCGACAGGTTTGCAGCTGGTGTACCACTGGGGAGTTGAGTTTCACTGGCTGTAGGTGAAGTTACGATTGGGACAGGGGCATTTTCATCAGATTGAACGGGGTCCTCGGATGATTCAACGTTGGGTGGAGAAGCGGCATGTTGTAATTGCTCTTGAGACTCCCTACCTGCATGGCTAAGTGAACCGCGAGTCTCTGATCTGAGCAAGCGGGCTTTCTCCTCGTGCGGGTGCTCAGGCTGGCCATCAGGTGGGTCATCCTTTGTTACGGCACTGCCCTGAGACTTCTTTTGGGCCAGCTCTTCTTTGGCCTTTTGTATACGTCGAATTTCTCGCAAACCACGGGCCAGGGTGAACGTTCCCATATCCTCGAAGGTTTTATGAGAACGAAGGACAGCATAAGCCAAATTGGGATTTTCATCTAAATGATGAAGTATAATGCCATTGAACACCTCCGTCCTGCAAACTCATGTTCATCAGATTTCGGCAGACAAGACAAGCGGGACCGCGCACATGAAAAACAGCAATCTGGGGTGCCCTTCGTCAGACAGAAGAAAGGACGGGCTTGAGAAGGCTGCAAAAAGTTGCACCAGCCTGTTGGATGCAACAACTGTCAGGTGCTTGAAAAACGGTGCCGAATTCGACAATGCAATTATCAAAGCTGGGTACAAGGAGTTTAATTGTCCTGACGTCGTCGCGACGATCGAGTAAATTGACTAATAAATGCGTATAAGACAAGTTGCACGCAAGGAACGCATGACTGACGTTGATCATAAAATCCCCGACCGTCCCGCCTGAACTCCATTTGGCTGGCAGCTGTAGTCGAATGGGTGAAGATAATTTCTCGCCAAACGCTCGCTCTGCAGACAGGGTCTGGATGATATATGACAGCGCACGACAAAGGCCGTGTTGCTCTGATGTCTTCGGTGAATGCCACATCTTCTCCTCTCCTCCAGGAACACTCACGAGGTTTGTCCTTAACATCCATGCCGTAGCATAGAAGATATGCAAGCATGTCACTTCCTTTGTCCGAGTCAAGAACATACGATCGGAATTTCTGTAAAACTTTGGTGATTAACCACTTTTCTTGACAAAGGAAACGGATGCACTTTGTTAAGCTCTACCACCTTCCAGAAGAAGACGACTGACGGTTCGTTAAGCCACCAAACAAAACACCATATCAGCGAATCACTGACTAGTTTCCAGAATGTGAGGCACGGGTTTTTGTGACCCAGGTAACAGGTTATTAATTGACCACATGTGTTGTTGAAGAATTCCTAATAAACCATCTAAAATGAACTCAAAATCTGCGGGGCGATGCTTTTGCAAATCGTCAGACACGTCATCAAACACTTTTATATGGCATACACACCAATTTTGCTAAGAAATAACGGAACGCATTAGTTTTGGATGTCGGCGCCGTGGCCGGTGGGTCCACAGAGTTCGAAACCACATCCCCCGCACTTCCGCTTTGAAAGTCGAGCAAGACAGAAAGCACTTGAAGACAAATCCCCACCAAAGTGACTCTTGGATCCTCCCCTTTGAACATTAGGTGATTGTACGGCAATTTTCCTGCTACGGCAACAACACCCGTGGATTGGTGGGAAGAGTTCATTGCGGTATTGAGGAGTGAACAGAGAACAGTTAAAACATGTCTCCGATGGCTTTTTTGCACGAAATTGAGCGTGTACGGTGATGGAGTAGAGAGGAGAGAGCTTGGTGAGACATAGATCTGGCGCGACAGGAGGACAAGGAGAAAGCGCAGGACCTCCACTTTGTTGCTGTCGTGAGCATTACTGGGACTAGGGTCTACCGTCGATCCAACTCCTTTCTCCCTGACGCAAGAATCAAAGACGCAAGTATTGAATCACAAATGGTGAACCCACCATATCACGTAGTTAATTTTGTGGTGGTCAACCTGGATCCTTGACGGCAGCGTAAACCCACAACAAAATAACAAATCAATCGTTGTGCGAAGCAGGCGCTCCGCTAAAGAAGGTAACATTCTGGTCTCGCCTGTCCTTGCCGTCGCTCTCGGCGACTGCTGTGCTTCGAGATCGTCGTCTTCGTCATCCTCGATGACAAACTGAGATTGTTGACCATCCTCCGCGACCACGGCGTCCTTCGCCTCCCCCTGGGTCCACAACAATGCCTGTTCAAATTCTGCGTATTCCGCTTCAAAGACAACTGGCAGCACGCGCTGTAAGACGCGCAAGCAATTTAGCGCCTCCTTCGTCGTATTCCGCTCAGCGGTGGAAGTAGAGCCCGGAACAGGCATATTCTTCAGAAAGTTTGTTGCATACGATGCAACCGACGATGCAGGTGCAGTAGGGAATGTGTGGTCAAGAAGGAGGGTAAAGAGCCGTTGGCTGAGGACGCGCACAAGTGTTGCGACGTTCTTTGGCGACTCAACAATCGCATGACGAACTATATCAGAAAGTGTTCAGAACTGCGCAGAATTGGACTGGAGATACATACATACTGTCTTGCGATGATATCAGAGAGAATACGTCTGAAGGCGAGTCGAACAACAATACATACTGCGGGTGATAGTCAATAACTATGATCATCAATCCTGCAACAAACCTTCTTACCTGGTCCCAATATGTGTCTGTGTCTGATATATTCTGAACAAAGTTATTAATGTATCATGTTCTAAGGACTTAAGCAACATTTTCTAACCTTCACCTCCGAGAGTTTGCGTATACCGCTAGGTTGCGTTCGGAAGGCCAGCTTTGCATTATCGCCTAACAATCCAAAGGGTGCAGTTAATTTTGGAAGGTTTGAGAACATCGTCTATGGTATCGTCGATGTAGGTATCCAGGACGAGAGCCACGGTGAAGGCAAGGATCGTAGTTATGTGGTGGCAACAGACAGGACGCCAAAAATAGGCGCAGATTTGATCCAAATTTGGACAATGTGGCGTTAACTTAACAAGGACACAACTCTGGGGGAATACCACGACAAAAAGTCTTTTGATCAGTCCAACGTATCCTAAATATCCACAGATGGCGGTATTTGTTTAACTTTTTTCGTTTTTAAAATTTGAGTCAAGATCTAGGCACAGCCGTGGACTCTGAACGATGAACAGAGTACCACAGTAGTGGAAATTTGGACAAGTCTGTTCATCCATCTTTTGTTCCGACTTGGTTGCCCAGCGCGAAGGTTCCAAAAGGTTTACACTAACTTCCGAGTGATCTGATCACATTACCACCAGATGCCAGTACCACTCTCGCATCTCAAGAGCCTGATTGATGTAATTTGCTGATCAAAGCAATACGTTTTAATGGCATGAGTAAAACACAGTCAGCATTCGTAAATTACGCGCGTCCCCTTTCGTCTATCGCTCGTTGAACGTCACACATCGTCAAAACCGTCCTTCCATACGAGCCCAACGAATGGATCACATTTCTCAGGCGAAGAAAACAAAAGAAAGGGCTGCTGCAAGAACTGCGGCTCCAGCACTGACAGTAACACGAGTAGCTTGGAGAGCAGTATGAGAATTCGTGGCAAACATGACGTTACTAGTTGCAACGCTTACCAGACGACGGAGTGGTTTTAGCTGCCGCTGCTGCACTTGCGGTATTGGCGGGTGAGGCAGACGCGACACCGTTGACTCCGCCGGTCACAGGTCCTGAATCCGACTCCTGGAAATACGAGTTCAGGACCAAAATTCAAAGGTAAAAAGACACAAAGCCGAACCTGTGTCTCGCTTGAGCCAATGGCCATCGCGGCGGCTTGGAACGCGGAAAATGTATTTGTGCCGTTTGCCGGAGCGTTAATGGATCCCACCATGCCTTGTCCGCAGTGACCGACTTGCTTGCAGTGGAACCAAATTGCTAGAAATGACATGTGAATATGGGGGTCAGAAAAGATGCTGAAACCATACGTTTTTGGTCGTTGGTAATGGTAATGGTGAACTGGGTTCCCATGGTCAGGCCAGAATCAAAACCACCAGGGGTGCTCGCTGTCGCGTTGGCAGCAAGATATGCACACGGAGCGGCGAATGACGATTGAGTCACTGAGTGAGTGAGGCCATTACTATTGGTGGGTGTTAGAAAAAGGGCGAATACAAAAAATTGAAATAGTAAACGTACTTGGGGAAGTAGAAAGTAACCGTGGTCCCGTTTGCGGCGGTGACGTTCGCGGGGTTGAAGATGAGTTTCTCGCCAGCGGCAACATCAATCTAATGAGCAATGCTTGTCAAAAATAATAATATTGAATAAAAGAACAACTGACATTTATTTGTGAGGACGTGCTGGGTGGCGCTGAAGGCACAGCAGCGGCAGCAGCGGAGGTGCTTGAGCCGCTTGCTGGTCCTGGAGCAGGACCGTAACCTTGCGCCGCGACCAAGGCGGGGATGGCAAGGAGTGAGATGGCTGAGGAGAAGTGCATTGCCAAGGAGATTGAAGGTGGGGGGGGATGTGGGAGTGAGAGAAGGGAAAGGCCGACGCGTCTAATATATACTGTGAGCGGGGAGATTCCGTAGGATGATGGAGAAGAACTAGCCTGAATGGGGAGAAGGGGCGTGTGGACGTCGGTGTGAAGGGGAAGCACGGTATGCAGACGACAAATAGAGAACAGTGAGAAATCTTCGCACACACACAACATTACGTCGGCCAACCGGGAATTTGGGAATGAAATTTCATGCCGAACGCCAAACTCGTGCGAACCCGCCCAGCTGATTTCCCGCCTTATCAAGAGGCGCTACTGGCACAGCCATCCGCAGCATCTCGCCATTCCTCATTGGTCCTTTCTATTTTCCCCCGCCCCCTCCCCGCCCTCCCCGCAGTCGTTCCATACACCAGTCCACTCAGCAGACCATCCATGTTTCATCCTTCGGCCAGCCTGCCGAGCAACACGGATCTGTTCAATCGGAAGACAAGGTACGGCATTGCACCGTCCGTCCCGACCATCTGCCAAACTTCAACAACAATCCGTGTGAGAGTTTTTCTTATTCCTTCTTCGCTCCATCCACAGCGCCGCAATGTCTTCATTTCACCGCCCAAATTTTGCCTAGCCTCGCCAAATTCTTGATCCGCTGTTCTTGGTTATTTATTCTCCGCATTCTACCCGCTGAAACTGAACGCCGAGTCGGGATGCTTGGCGCCTTTTACAGTAATTCACTATCATCCAAACACGATATAGATCCGTCCAAAACACGCCATACATGTCGATCATGCGTGGGAACGGCATGGAGCTGCGCCTATTCTGCTGTGCCTGATACAATGCAGTCAGCAAGAGTTCAGCGAGTCGTCAAACCCGCGGAGGTGAGAACATAAAAATACTCGTCCCACCAAACCTGTTTTTAGACACATTTAGCAATGGTGTGAACCGTGTGGTTCACTGACGACAACAAGTCCCGGCAACTCGTGTTGTACAAAAAGTTATTTTTTTTGTCATTCACTGATGGTCGTGTAATGCTCCGTCTGAGTCTACCACTGGCACCTCCGACGTACCCCCACCAGCGTTCATACCCGCCACGCTGAATTGCACTACCCTCACTCGCAAACTTTTCAGGTTGACAAGAACTAGTGCCCCCGTCTCCGAAAACCCTGGCACGAGCACAACCCGGCATTTCACATCGCCGTCCTTGACCAATCGCGTCGCAAAGAGCGGCTGGTTCCCAGCGATATAAACATGTGGCGTTACATTGAGGACGAAAGGGTCTGCCGTGAAGTACGGATAACACCACAGTGTATCTGGTGCTGTCGGCGCCGTGTGCCGCCATCTGAGCGTCGAGGTGGCAATACTCAAGCGTGTCACGGGCGGTGAGGGAAGGTACTTGAACATGTCTTCAAGTGGTTGCCCTGAATCAACGAGCAATGAGCGGCCCGCGACGCCTAGCCACGACGGATTCGTTTCGCATGCAAAATTATAGTGTTCGCGTACGGCGCCAAACATTGCACGAGGCAATGCCTGTTGAGGGAGGAGGGCACCTGACGGATCGGATGCCCCGGCAAGAACATGCACGGGCATCACGCGGGCAATGTCGAGCAGAAACGCGCCTAGTGTATGCGTTGCATGAGGCGAGAACGTTGTGGCATCATATCCGTACCGTCGCTAATAAAGTCATAAATGAGCCGACTAAAAGGCGGAGAACGGAAACGCAACGCACTGGCTTTTTCTCTGCGATCTCATCGACATCTTCTGGAGGTGCGCTTGCACCAAATGAATTACCTGCGATGATGAGCCGTGATATTCGGGATCCCTGGAGCTGATCTTCTGGACCGCCTGCTTCGCCACACAAGTATTCAGCAAGCATTTGCAATTGCCCGTCAGCAGGTGATGACACTCCGACTTCGAGACCTGACACAACGGCAATCCACTCTCCCTCTGCGATCTGAGAAGGTGCACCTAGAGAGGTTAGCCAGTCAGAAATTTTATCATGGGATTTGCGAAACTCACTTCTGTCCACTTCCATATCCTCGTCTGACTCGGTGATCGGCTCGCCGATGCTTGCCTGCGGTGCCAACCCGGCAAAGCACACGTCCACAACTGTAAATTCTCCTGATGGCGTCTCATGTCCCAGTGCGGCCATGATAATGCCCGTTACGAGTGTCATGCCTTTTAATTTGTCGCCTACAAGTTGAATGCGTCCAGACTCGTCTTCCAGCATGGTAGCATCATCGCTCGAACAAAACTTTTCGCGTGGAGGAGGGGGAGGTATTGAGTGCTGTAAGTTTAAACTGGAATGAACATCAAATGGCGAATAACAAGGCGGGAATACTGACATCTCGCGCGATATCATCCATTACGTTGGGTTTTAGCGGCATATCCATGTACACAGTACCAATAATAAAGCATAAATCCCCTTTAACGACCTCTAGCACACGTGGTATGAGTTGAGGATCACCTGTCAGTCCCATTAGCAGACGCATAAACTGCAAGGACACCAAACCTGGTAAACTCACCAGAGACATTTTTCCACCTCTGTCTTGCTTTTTTCTCCACGTGGTCTCTTAATAGTCTCAGTCGAATGAAATAAATGTTGGCATATTGATGCCTGTAAGTCTTGTGCTGGTGGCCAAGGGCAAAAGATGGAGTGTCCTCAGGTAAAGTTGTTTGGGAAGTCGGAGGCCGGTGTAGAGGTGATGTCGGAATTGGTATCTGTCTGGAGCCAAGTGGTTAGTTGGTGCATGAATTGATACACGTTTCACACTGACAATGACTCTGAGTCCTCCATGATGAGTATCGCTGAGTGTTTGGAGTGACACGGTCAAACGCGTCCGAGTCGCGTCGCGTCAATCAGAGCAGTTTACGTAATATGCATTGCGCCGTTTGTTTAAATTTCTCTCCTTGCGTATAATTCTAACTACTTGATACATCCGGCTGCTCTATGTGAGCCAAAGTCACCTCCGGGTGTTCACCATATGCGATACCCTCGCAGCTAATAAGAACTTGACCACCCTCAAGCTCTTTCGTCTCGAAACGCGCATCGGTGATCGTTTCTGCCACCCAGATTGCCGTCCTGAGTGTCCCGGCATGAGCGAGTCTCCAGAAAACGAAACAGAATGGCTTTACCGGGTATGCAGAGTAAGGGGTCCTGAGAGGACATTCGATCGGCCTTTAGCAAGTGCCAGGAAAATAATAATCTGGTCCTGTCGTGCGTGTTAGTCTCGGGTCAGCACGAGACTAACAAAGCCATACCTGAAGATGCTCGTCTACACATCCACCATGCCTTAAGTTGCGCACCAGCTCCTGGGCTGCGGCTTCACCCACCTTTTCAGGTCGATCCTTCCGATCTAATAATGCACTTCCCCCCAGCACACAGCCGTTCTGCGTTTCGGCCCATAAAACGATGCCCGCACCTGCGCGGTCTTTCGCGTACTGTATCACGTCGATCTCTATACGCGCTGTGCCAGTATTAGCGTCCATGATGACGCGCTCTGCGGTGCGTGCCATTCCTTGGGCAAGGTGGATGGGTAGTGTGCCTGCAACATATGCAATTCCTCGCACACTTGTGACGTCTCCTCGCTCTGTAAGATTCACGGCGGGGAGCGAAGTACTGCGCATGGGGACTTGGACGCGAATGCGACCACCTCCATGTGGGAAAAAGCCTCTACGAACAATGGACAGTGCAATGCCGTCAAGAGCGAGGTGTCGATGAAGGAATGGAAGGAAGACGTTTTGGGTGTAATCGATTTGAGGAGCTTGGAGCGCGTTCGTGCCGCCACAGAGGGTAAGTACTGAGTTTTGCGGTTGGATTTCATTCACATCAGAGTCGGCTATACGGGTATTGAGCTCTCTAGGAGCGAACAGAAGGCAGGGAAGAGAGACTTGTAACAGGAGGGTGATAGAGCCTGCTGTCCCTGGGTCTGCAAGGTACTCGCCATTCGTGACTGCATTGGGATGGAAAGTGAAAGTTTGTGAGCCCTTTTCTATGCCCGTCACGGTGGCATTTGATATTTCCCTGAGGAGGTTCAAGCCTTGGGATGTCCAGTTAGGCGATACAAACAGGCAATAAAAACATACCTGCAACGTGTTGAGGCTTTAGACCTGGTGGTTTTCGGTTTGCACGGACGTTGTGTACGGCGATTTGCTTGCGGAGGAGGACTGCGAGAGTGGCTGAATTGCGGATGAGCTGACCTCCGCCTTCGAGAGTGCTGCCATCGATGGCGAGTGTGGTCATGAACCGCCTCATGGCAGTCGCGCTATGTTTAGATCGGATTCAGTCTAAGTATAGACCCAGATCGTCATAGTCCCTTCACCCTCGTTCTCCATATATAAATGATCCATTTGACCCTCTACCCCCACACTCTCCTCTTCATCTTTATCCCCCACAATGGCTCTCTCAAAGGTATCTCGACTACTTCTCCCCACTGTCGTCCTCCTTGCTCACTCCCACTTCTCAGCGTGTCAATCCTGAGCAGCTCATCCAGCAGTCCATGGTAAACCCTCATCCATCCCCATCGATCATACACCTCCTCATCCCATCTAAACAGGACCACAAGTCCCATGCTCATCACCTCACAAAAGTCGATCCATCCAAAAGTCATCACCCTTATGGGTCCCGTTACGGCACTAACCCCCTTCCGAAATACAAAATTCCCTCAACGGTGAGCGCTCCGTTTGTTTGTCCATCAACCCGCCTAACGCGTCATCGGTTTAGGGAACTGACGCCGAGGCTGCATATCAACTGATCCATGATGAGCTTTCGCTCGACGGCAACCCGCTCCTCAATCTTGCATCCTTTGTCCACACATGGATGCCTGCACAGGCCGACCGTCTCATGCAGGAAAATATGTCCAAGAATTTGATTGATCAAGACGAATACCCCATGACTCGTGCGCCTACTTCCCTTCCATTCCATTCTATTGCGCATATACTCACATCGATTTAGAGGAAATACATAATAGATGTATGAGATACACATTTGTTCAACACGCCATCCGAGTCCTAATGATAGTGTACAGGTATCTCCATGCTTGCGGATCTCTGGCACGCGCCAAACAGCAAGCAGGCAATCGGAACCGCCACCACTGGGTCTTCGGAGGCCATCCAACTCGGCGGCCTCGCGATGAAACGTATCTGGCAAGCAAAGCGTAAGGCCGCCGGCAAAAGCATTCATGAGCCAGGACCAAACATTGTCATGGGCGCCAACGCTCAAGTGGCCCTCGAGAAGTTTGCAAGATATTTCGAGGTGGGTAGTCATGTCCAAACTATGTTGGTGGCAATAACAGATCCCTGTAACAGGTCGAATGCCGTCTCGTCCCAATTTCAGTTGAGAGCAACTATAGGCTGGACCCCAAGAAAGCTATGCAATTCGTTGATGAGAACACCATCGGTGTCTTTGTCATTCTCGGCAGTATGTATATTATAACCTATGTTTCTAAATGACAATTTATTTCAATCAGGCACATACACGGGTCACTACGAACCTGTCAAGGAAATGAGCGATCTCCTCGATGAGTATGAGGCTAAAACTGGGATCTCCGTCCCCATCCACGGTTTGCAGTCGTTCACCTTGCTCAACTCTGAACACAGACTGACCCGTTTCTCCTCACTAGTCGACGGAGCATCGGGTGCCTTTGTCGCACCATTTGCTACGGTGCGCATATACCAGCCTTTCCATTGTGATCGCTCTAATGCAGATCTCTTAGCCAAAATTAGAATGGGACTTCCGTATCCCTCGCGTGGTATCCATTAATACATCGTACGTACCCTATCCACAGATCCAATCACCCAGTGTAACCCCCGTGTACCCAGTGGCCACAAGTTCGGCCTAGCCTACGTCGGTGTCGGCTGGGTGATATGGCGCGACAAGGCACACCTTCCAAAAGACCTCATCTTTGAGCTTCACTACCTAGGCTCGGTCGAGTATTCATTCTCGCTCAACTTCTCGCGCCCTGCCGCACCGATCATTGCGCAGTTCTTCAATCTCGTGCACCTCGGCTTCGAGGGTTATCGTCGCGTTGCGTTGGACGATTTGAAGAATGCCAGACTTCTTGCCCGTGCTTTGGAGCGCAGCGGCTTTTACCACGTGTTGAGCGATGTGCATCGTCCCGCGAGCGGGGCGAGTGCAACTGCGCTTCTTCAAGGGGCAAAGAAAGCCGTGGGCGCAGGCGCTAGCGAGTTTGACGAGGAGGATGTCGAGGTTTGTTTTGACTTGACATGAATACCACAAGACTGATTGCTGTGTAGTCATATGTTCCCGGACTGCCGGTCATTGCCTTCCGCTTCACGGACAACTTCAAGCAGAAGTACGCAGGCATCCAGCAGAAGTGGATCCAGACGCTTTTGCGTTCCAAGGGCTGGTGAGCATCACTTGCACCTATCGGGACGCTCCGACGTGTACCTGATTATATGCGCTTCATGTCGTTACTCATAGGATTGTCCCGAACTACGAGCTTGCGCCGGATCTCGAAACGATTGAGATCCTCCGCGTCGTTGTGCGCGAGAACATGTCCGAAGCAGTGCGTTTCCAACATAATATATAAGTAGTGAGCTAGCTCATCTGAATGACAACAGCTCGTGGACCGTCTCGTTTGTGACCTTGTTGAGATCACTGAAAGCCTCACAAAAATGGATTCGCCAACGCACGCTCTCGGCCTGCTTGCGGAGCATCACTCCGCTGCAGCAGCGAAGCACTCTGCATCGAAAATGGACCATGGAAGCGCTAGCGCGAGCACGGGCACATACGCAAAACAGTGCTGAAGAGCTGGCAGTGAAGGGAATAAAAAATAACGTTGGATGGACTCATGATCAGCAACATTTAAAAAGTGTACCAACAGTAGCAGAAATGAAATTGACTCCGTGTGTTCGTGACCGAGGGTGGCACGCGGAAGCGGCATTCGGACCGCGAGCTTCTGTCGATCCTTCCGTGACGATGGGTCGTTGGTAGTAGTGCTAGTGGCACGGGGACATCGCTCCCCTCCTGTTCTTCCGACGTTTTTCTGGCCATACACCCAATCACTCTTCTGGCTCCAATTTTTGTTGTTCGCTTTCGGCTCCGTGTCACCGTCGTCTCGAAAGATTCCGCTGAATCCGCTCCGAGCTCTTCTTCAGGCTGAGGTTTTGCTTTAGAACAAATTCGGGAACACTCGCCAGGGTTCACGAACGCGGAGAAAGTGCACGTCACCTGCTGCGTCTTCGTGTAGACTGAGTCCGTTAGGAAGTCGCGGATGGCTTACCTCGTGTCTACCAGAATACTACAAAATGTGACGAGTGAATCGCTAATGGAGTACCCCACTTCGCTGTAAAATTTGCTTCAGCCATGTTCGCGTCCTTGGTATCACTCGCTGTCGCCGCGTTGCCTCTCGTTTCTGCAGCTGCTGCTCCGAAGCCAGGTAAGCTCGCCCCTCCTTACGATGGGATATTCTCCCGCAAACATCCCCTGACAATCCTATGCAGGAATTATCCTCATTGGTGACTCCACTGTTGAGCAAAACGCTGGATGGGGACCCGGGTTTTGCAATGACACTGTAGGCCTCGCGACGTGCACAGACTTGGCTGTGTCCGGGACGACTGTAATCAGCTGGCAACACCAACCTACCCAGTATAATGCTGCCCTCAAGGCATGCACGGTTCCGAACACATTTGCCACGTCGGTCCTATTTTAATTTAGCGTCTTCAAATGCAATCGCTGAAAATTTCTGAACAGAATCCAGTTCGGCCATAACGACCGTGTGTTGTTTTGAATTCCTCCAATTTCAGATGATAGCTGACACGTCTCCTCAGAGAAAATTTACAACACGTCAGTATACGGCGCTGACCTTACTGCCTTCGCAAAACTCATCAAGGTAGATATTTCTGCCTTGCACTGGCACCGAGAAATTGACCACCTCTCTCCAGACAAAAGGTTGCACCCCGATCATCATTACTTCGCTCGCTCGTCGCAACTTCGTGAGCGCACACGTCCCTGACGATATCCTTGAACCATACGCGCTGGAGGCCATCTCTGTCGCGGAGTCACTCGGTCTTACCGTATGTTTAATGGGTCATTTCTGATCTCACGATGTGCTCAATCGGGTGTTAAAGTACCTGGACCTGCACCAGGCGAGTTTGACATATATTACCAAGCTCGGTTCCACGCTCTCGTACGAGTTCAATTACCAAGGTTTGTCCTTCTGCCTTCCATGCTTACGCTCGTTTTTACGCATCTTTCAATCTTTAGGCACAGACCACACCCATCTTGACACAATGGGCCAAGTTTACTTCGGTCGCATGGTCGCCGACCTGCTCATCGCGAAACTCCCCATGTTCAAGTCGTTCATCGTCCCGAACGCGACAATGACAAAGGCAGAAGCCAATGGCACCCTCTGAACAACCTTTGGATGGTGGCAGGAATTGCAAAATTAGATGTTTAGGGTGATAATGGCAAGTTGCTCATGGATGTTCATTAAATGTCCGTTATGCACATACGATCGCGGCACATTCAATTATATATGAGTGAAGAATTTCAATAAATGTGCCCATGATTGATCTAAGGTGCTGAACGGTCAGGTGAAAAATATGTTACGAGTGAATCTAATACATGTTAAGATGGAGATACACTGCGTACGACTCCTATCGATTCCATGAAAGCAAAGACATGTCGCCAAGACGTCTAGAACTTATGTGAGCAAAGTTATCAAAAATTGAATAATATCGCCCACCTTGGCCGGAGAACATGGCGTACAGTGCCTGCGATGGCAATGATAATGAAAAGCCCGGAAGCGGCTATGTAGGCCCATCCCAAGAATGGATTTTTCCCACCCATCCATGAAACCGTTGAGATCACTACGGATTTTGTGCCTTTGTACGGCTTTACTGGGAAATCTATAAAATTTGTCATTAGTATTTAACACTTCGTCATAAATCTAACAGAAAGGAGACATACTCGTGTGAACAGTAATTTCATACGTTCCCTTGAGAAGTTTGTCATTATCGTTTCGCCCATAGAGCTTCGTGAACGTTGGTAGCCCAGCCGTCCTCATCCAATTCTGGAAATGTTCATCTGTGTGCAAATTCGGTAGATTGGTGTCGTTGTATCCGTTTGGGAAGCGTAGCAACCAATTTGGCGGCGGGACGAAGTCAGTCAGGTTCGCGTACCCGGGCTTCTCGGCATATTTCTTTGCTTCACCTGGCCACGCGATGCCGTTTTCGGAGAAAGCGTACGAGCCACTGCCGCCAACTTGAGTGAGATTCGACAAGGTGTCTAGGCAAAATTTGAAGTTTAGACAGGCAGAGCGGCGGCGTGAACAACAGCATACCATTGAAAATGGAATTGGCGATGAGTCCGCAGGGCCAAATAGGCTTTCCATCCCTAGAACCCAGCGGCTTGCAGCTCCCTCCATCCAGATCACTTGCAGTTGGCGCCTTGCCGTGCAACTGTCCGGTATCCAAGCTCTTGACATAACGTCTGTGATTTTGGTAGAAGTTTGTTAACTTGTAGTACAGCAGTACTGTATGATCCAGATCTGCAGGGACGTCGAAACGGATAATACATGAGTTCCGTATGGCGATGTCGGCATTTGGATCTTGTACGAAAGCGAATTGTGGTGGGTTGAAAGCAATGTGGGCGTCCGACGACCGGAGGCGGTAGCTGAAGTGCGGCATAGGGGCAAAGTTAAGGCTAGAACTTGGAGCCTGTGCAGTCTGCTCGTCGCAATCGGTGTAATCGAACGTCATTTCGGTCACCTATACATCACGATCAGCTAATTCAACAAAAACGAGGAGGGCGCAAGACAACTCACCCGACTGCTTCCCCATACCAGTAAGGCTCCGATGGGCGCAAATAAGATGCCAATGATAAACAAGGTTGGGAGGACGGTCTTTGGTGTCAGGATGGGTTGCCAGGCTTTCAGTCTTTGTTGCTTGAACGCAGTATCTGTGAAAGTGCATCAGTCGGCCACCTTTCCACACATCCAAACAGACAACATGACGCACTTGCAGGCCGTTTCCAGTTACCCTTCTGCTTTGGAGGGTCAGAGCCAGTGTCGTTGTCGGCGGTGACATTGTTAGCCTCTCGCCGCCGTCGGAAGAGAGCCATGGTGAGAGGATGAGATGATGATGATGGACTGCGTGATGCTAAGCAACTTCGGCAACACAGCTGACGTCAGCTTCACAACTCAGTACAGGGTCAATTATTATTCAATGCGTATTAGCAGGACATCAATTACAGGATCCATATGTTCATTAAGTGCAGTGGGTATCATTTAATGATGGGCATGCAAGGAAATCCAATCTACGGAAAAGAAGTCGTAAATCGTGTGTTGCAATTATCGTCGTAAATTTTGCGCAAACTTCATATACACTCAGCCGCTGGTCAATGACCGAGCAAATTCAAACACACTTACATTCTGCCGTTGCCGCGCTAGCCAGCTGTCGGGATCTGGTCTCTGGTGTTCCCCCACAAGAAGGTTACGAGCTCTGTCTTGCATAGCTGCATGAAGGGCACTAAGCATCAGCGTCTGCTCCTTCCGAGCACGTAACGTGTGCTCTCCCAACAATCCCTATTGTAGAATGTGAGTATTGCAACTCTTGTGATCAGATTATTGGACGCCGACCTTCTGGCGCTGAACTTCTTCCTCCAACAGCTTTATTTGTGTTTTGTAGCTGTTCTCCGTCTCTTCAAACATGGCCTGACGGTTGCTTAACGAAGAAGGCCAATTAAAAGTTCTTGGGTTGCTTACAGGTGATGTGGCGTTGGACCGAGAGTGCTCTTGTTTGAACAATTTATCTTGTTGCTTTATGAACTGTATGGTGGGGTGAGCTAAGTCAACTTTAATTTGGCTTTGCATGGTTTTGACTCACAGCCCTGGCCTTTACCAACTTGTCCTGTGACGTCTTCAATTGTTCTTTTAACTGCACATTTTCCTCGTGCTGGCCAAGCAAACGTGCTTTGATGTCTTCAGGAACGTCCTTGCCGTTGATGGAAGCTCTAAGGTCGCTGTGGTGACTGCTCAGCATAGGTACCATCTTTATTCACGGTCATACCTGAAGTTTCGTTCTCGCTCCAACATTCGCTCTCGTTGGCCAATCCCGTCGCTCTGCAAGCTCACCTTCTCCATGAGAAGCGCATTGACTTGCTCGAGTTGCATCTTGTTCTTGTACTGCAACTCTTTGATCTGCCGGTGTAGCTTCTCCATGTCAGCCTCGAGGCCAACTTTGTCCTCGTTTACGGACTCTCTTAGTGTAGCTAGAATCTCTAATTGGTCCTTGTCCACAAGATTGACTGCAGGGAACTTTAGAGTTGGGTATTATGCGAATATGCGATGAAGGAACTCACGATCGGACTTGGCGATAGTAAGCTCTCTGGTCTGTGTTTCATAGATGACTTCTAGCTCGGTGTGCTGTTTCTTAAGAAGGTCCAGTTCTTCCACTGTCTCGTTTAATCGTTGGCGAAGCGCAATCGCCGCCTCCGCTCTACAAAACCAACATGAACGAAAGCCATCATTCAAAGCTTTGCACGTACCCGTCTCCAAGAGCTTTACCACTCCTGATCTCCTCTAGGCCCCTCTGCAGCACCAGCTTCTCTCGATGGGCTGCCAAATAATCTGCCTCATATCGAGCCTTCATTCTGTTTGCATCATCCAATAAATTCTCCAAAACCATCACACGACTGGCATCCGCTTGATTGGTTTTTGAAGCATCTAATTCGCGCTTTAAATGCCGAATCTGGAGTTTCAAGTCTGTCATCGTTGTCCCCGAAATCGCGTCGTCGAGCTCGCCTCCAAGACCTTGGTTGACGTCGTCATCGTCCACGCTTTGAAGTTCTGCTTCCGTCATTTCGTCCGTGTTGCCAGCAGTGCTATTTCGGCGTGGAGCGTCTTTCCCAACATGGCGAGTCGACGATATCTCAAGCTCTCGAACGCGTTCTTGATAGAGCTCCAGGGCCTCGCTATCCTTGGCGCGCTCTTCAACAGAAATCTTCAGCTTCGTTCGCTCTTGCTCCAGCTCGAACCTGAGGGCATCATTTTCCCTGTGTCGAGCCGAGCCTTTGGCTTCCAAATCGGCGATCTGGGACTTGTAGGATTCCATGAGTGGCTTAAACGCGGCCACTTTCCGATATTCCTCTTCCAGCGAAGCGTTCTTATCGACAAGAGACGCATTCTGTTCCTCCAGCGCCTAAATAGCATGACAATAAGCTGGAAGAGTTGGAAGCGGCATCGTCACGTACTTTGACACGTCGTCGAAGGTCTGCACTCTCTTCCAACTTCTTCTTGTACTTTTCCATCACATTTTCGGTTTTCTGCAGTTTGTCCGCAGCATGTCGATATCTAAAAATATATGAACAATGTAGACATGGATTGTATGCCAATTTGCGCACTCGTCTACTTGGTCCTTCAGTTTGACCGCCTCATCAGCCTTGATCTGAAGCTCGTCAACCCTGCGTTGCAATTCCACTACAATTGATTCCTTCTTGTCCAATTCAGCTTCAGCCATTCCCAAATTATCTTCACTCTTTTGACTTCGAGAATTCGTCGTGAGTTATAGTGAATACGCTAGCTTGATATGAAACCCACAGATCGGCTCTTAGCCTGTCGATTTCAGCCCGCATTATCCCATCCGCTCTGTCGTTGCGCCTGTCGTCCACCTCACGTCGGACGTCCGCCAGGCGAGTAACGACATCGTCCTTCTCGGCAAGAGCGTCATCGTAGCTGGTTTGCAAGGCACGATGCTCTTCAAGCAATGCCTGATATACCTTCTCCACGGTTTCTTTCTCAGCCAACGCCCGGCTGCGCTCATATTGAATTTGGTAATAGTGGTCGTCGCTGATTTCAACATTAACAGAAAGTGCCCAAAAGAAGTAAAAATTAAATCATACTCTGTCATTGTTGCCTCTCCGATGTTCTTTGATTCGGTAGGACTGAGCCTGGACATCACCTAAGTAAAAGCCTTCAATATGTGAGTCGGAGAACTCTTACCATGTAACTGACCTGCTCTATGGCCTTCATAAGGTAATGTTGATCTGCTTCGGACAGCTTTTGAATCCTGTCAATGATTTCTTTATTCTTTTCACTCTGAACTGCGATAGCAAGAATAAGGCGGCATATGACAAGCATGGCGACAACGTTGCCGTCTTTCGCAATGGACTGTAAGTCTGGGACCTCCAAGCTACCTGTAGGTTGGTGAAGCACATCGGCAAAGTACTGTGTCATGAGACGATACAGTCGCTTCAGAGAACTAAGTCGAAGAACCCAGTTATCAGACAACTGCGTGGAAGGCCGAGTATGAAGTCGAAAGTATTCCTCGTCACTTCAAACCACGAAATTAATGCAAAGGTGTAGAGAATTCCTACTGAAAGTGACTCACACTACGTTCAATACTTCGAACAATGCCGCCCCATCGCTCAAGTCAGACACAGACACGACTGGACGCGCGAGCTCAAATGTTGCCAGAAAGGAGAGAAATGCATCTATCTCTTTGTCTGTCGCGTTTGCCATTGACCGGGAGGGTGCCCGCGATGTACTTAAACGGTTTCTCCAACGAACGATACGAGCTTTAGCTAGAACCTGGTGCTTAACTTAGTGGTCAAGTCGAACTGCCACCGACAGCAGCGGTCGCCAGGCAAGAGCAAGAGACCAAAATTATAGTTATCACGTGATCCCACCGCGAAGATTGGCACAAACAACCAGTGTAGAAATTATAAGTACTGAGAGATGATTGTCGATACAATACAATGTGCAGTAAGACGAGAGCCGAGTGCAAACACAAAGAAAACCAATAGAGAAATGAATGAAACGATCAAACAAAGCAGTAGTCTACGATTGGAATACAGATCGTGCAACCTATGTGGAATTACCCAGTGTCACTTCGCGAAGTCCAATGGGGCGACATCAAACCAAGTTACTCACACTTTCCAACAACAAGGTCACCTCAGGAGCGACACGAATGAAGTCCCTACTCCAAAACTCATACTTTGGGTTGCGGAGAAGTTCGATGAATGTAACCAGTGCACCCCATGGGTGTGGCCGATGAACGATGAAGCGTTCAAGTAACACCTTGGTCATGATTTCCTTGAAGCGCTCATCTTTCACTTCAGAGAAGAGATAGAGCAACAAAGAGCTGAACCAGTGGGTATGAGCGTTAGGGTACCGCAAGTGAAGGACGATGGAACTGAGCAGGTGGTGCTGTCCTATACACAAAGTACGTACGTCAGAGAATGAACAAAGGGATCTAGCGGAATCGCACCTTCAGGATCAAGATTGACGGCAAGGTACGTAAGCGCTACAACACCAGGATCGCTGGAAACAAACACAGACGATCCACTCCTAGCCTTGGCTTGAGCAACGGAAGACACGCCGATATACATTACAACCGCATTGATCACGGACAAGTTGTATACCTCGCCATCCTCTTGAGCGCCGTTGGTCCTGAGCCTGTCCTTGAGGGCTGACAATGACGCTTGTGTCCCACGGTTGAGGAGGAACTGGTCCAAGTAACCGCGGAGGTCGCCAGTTTTTAGGATAAATGTGAAGTCGGACAGAATGGGTGGGATAGGCCCCATTTCCGGGATCGAGTCAAATTTGATATTACGCAGATGAGGGTCGGGTAGGGTGATGGAAGGTGGGAAAGCGCTAAGGATGATGTTGCGCAATTGAATGCAGCGGGGAGGAATGATATCGCACAACGTAAAGTAGTACTCGCTCAAGAATTCGGGGAAGTCATGAAGAAGTACGAGAAGCAAGCGAAGTGTCCCACGGTAAAGGTCGCGCGATGGCAGCTCGAGATGAGCAGTACGGAGGAACGGACCCAGGAATTTGAACAGTGAGAGCAGCAACTTGTGGAAAGCAGACCAACCCTGTGGCAGCCTTGTCAGTGCTGGTCTGTATATTATCTGAAATCATCGCTGTCACGTACCTCACGATTCTCGGATAGAAGTAATTTTGGCATGAACAGGCGATGCGAAATCAGCGTCATCCATGAAAATGCAAACCCAGGGAAGTACGTCGGTTGCAACGAGCTCAATACGTCTCCAATGGCGAGGAGCAACTGGAAGTATGCCGTGCCCAACTGCGCCTCAACGGAATGCAAGTCACTAAGCAGGCTTGAGAAAAACCGGAAGAATGGCTTCTGCTGGAATGCAGGACCTTGCTCTTCGTGACGACTCGCCAAAACAAGGACGACGATGGAGAGAATTTTGGTCAAATAATGAACCTTCGCTTGGTCATTATTTGCCCCCGAAGCATCACCGTGGTACTTGATGATATATACGATGAGCCGCGACATGGCATCAAGGGCCTGAAAGGCATGTTCATAATCCCCAGTGGCAACTGACTTCATGTATTGATCGACGCTTGACTCCGTGCACACGCGGAAGAAAAACGACGAGGAGTCTTCTGCCTTCAGAATGCCTTGCTTGGTGAGTTGCGTTATGTACGGTACGAACGATTTTTCTGGGACTGATGAACGTTGGAAAACGTTGACCCATTGCTGGAAGCATTTGAATAGATACGATTGCAAATTGTCCACTTCGGGTCTCGCCACCGCAGAAGCGGATGGCTCGGGGACCGCTGCAGGAGGTCGGCGGACTCCACGAAGATCGTCTAAGAGCCGCGTCACCCTGTCAAAGGAAAGCGTCAGGAATCGCGACGCAATTGTGAACATTTATACTAACTGATCAGTGGCTTTGCCGGCCTGGGCAATGTGGTTCAAGGCCTCAATTGCGAAGGAGAACTGGCTCTGTGCCGCAACAGGCGGGTCCGAGGTGAGACACTCGCGAATGAGCCCAGCGGTGAAGTCCTGCAGGGTTGTGCGAGGATCCGTGAACAAGAACTTTGCAAGCTGCTGGTCTTGTTGGGCAACACTGATTAAGCGGCTGCGAAGGAGGGTCACGGTGACTTGAATGTTGAACTTCCGCTGGATAAAACAGTCAATTGAGCTCCAGAAGGTGGGTGAAGTTGGCAAACCTCATCCTCTGCGTAAATGAGCCACGTGATAGCCTCCTTGGCGACGTCCTCAAACGACTGGCAAAGCTGTTCCAACAACGCCACGTATAGTTCCCTCCCTAATTGCGACGACGTTTTATATAGGAGTTGCACGATTTTCTGCGACATCGCTAAGGGTGTGCGATTGCGGTCGATGCTTTCCGGAGCAAGGAAGAGAATACGGCGAACAAGTCCTCGAACCTCATGACCAGTAGGGAGAACGGTGAGAGAATTGAACGGAACGTGAGGGAGCATGCCTTCCAACTCCGATACAAGGAGCTAACACATGCATCAGTCAGCAAAATAGCCATAAGACACAATGCTAGTCCACACACATTAAACTGTTCCATGGCATCGACATGCGTCAGATAGCCAGCACCAGCGATGTTTGTGGCTGCCTCATGCGGCGCTGGTGAAGGACCGTACGCTGCCGGTACGATATGCTCACCGCGTGTATACGACACTGTGGAACTCGGACGGCTGGTGAGACGGCGTTTACCATCCAGACCTAATGAAGTCGTGGCATCAGAGACGTTCGAAGAAGAAGAAAAAAACTTGTGCTACCGAAGTCCTCGTATACGCGTGTTTGTTGCATTTGCAGACCACTTGCCTTGATTCGCAATGGTTCCGGTAAGGTAGCGATGAATGGAGCTTGTGGCGCAGTCGGGTCCCAGAATGGCTGTCCTGGTCGTTGCTTTAAGATTCCAACATTACTGTAAGCTTCTGTTCGTCCTGCTATTCGCACTGAACTGACCTCTCGATGACGTCGACGCGTTTCATATGCTTGACCAAATCCGTCATCGACATCCGCAACAGCACGATCCATCGCAGCTTTTTCAATCGCAGCGCACGCTACATCGATGTTGTCTTGAACAATGAGCAAAATGACTTGCTCAGGGATGACCTGCTGTTCGAGGTATGAGATCACGCCTCGTCCAATATATCATTTTACCCTTACCTCATTGAAACCATGGTCACTGAGATAATGTCGGACATGACTTGCCATGTTGCTCCTCAGTGGTTCTTTGCAAGTCACAAGAGCTAAGCTCCCTGCAAGCTTTTGTGCCATCAAGTGGCCTGCTTTGCGCATCTTTTCCTCATTCTGCTCGGTGCAGAAATCTTTTGCCACCAACTCGCGTGTAGAAATGCCCGCAATAGTAACTGACCGCTCCACAACTGGCATTATGATCTACAAAGCAGATAGTCAGAATCAAATGAAATGCCTGAGGGAAATCTCCTTACCTCGCGCACGGAGCGATCCACCGCACTCTGAACAGCTCTCTTGAAAGACTGGTTTGTGTGATAGGGAGCCAGTTGAGGATTGATCACCACCAGGTTTGCGAGGTTCATTAGGATCGACTCAATATGCGCGCCAACCGCACGTTGGGGGTTCGCTGGGCTGGCAGGCCCGAGCTGCATGACCTGCGTCTCAGCGGGCATCTGAGCTGTCTCGTAACCGCCGATCGGAAGCTGATCAATATCGGGAACGTAGTCAGGTAATGATGGACCGGCTATAGAATCTATGGGTCTTGTGCGTAGTATGCTGGTGGGCTCGATTTTGTCAAGGTCAAGGTCAAGAGCCTTGCACAACACCTCAATTTCGAATTTGAGGTTTAGCTTCAGGTCGGCAAACGTGTACAATTCAGCCAACAGACTTATCACAGCCATGAGCCAAGGATTGGGAGGCTTGAAAGCCTTCGACTTCGCGCAAGACTCCAGCACTTTGCAAACAAACGGAATGGCAACTATGAGGCGGTTGCTATCCGCGCCTTCAATGAGCAGATCCTTGAAGGAAACGTTCTTGTGCTTAATGGGTTTATCACGTGCCAATGTGATCTGGCCGAGCCATGACGCCAAATTTTTGAGTAGTGCCCGTTCAGATGCGGACTGAAGAGTCTTCTCCGAGTTGAGGACGCTGGCGGATTTTACGAATGTCTCGTTGAGAATGAACCTTCCGAGTGGTGGTCGATCCAAAGCATCAAGGAAGCGAAGGTACAGGGAGTGGTTGTTAGGTTCATGGCTAATTCTCTGGTCAACCAAGTAGTTCGCGAACCAGCGGGAATATTCGTCCTTGAAACGCTCCTTCATTTCGGTAGTTTTAGCATCGAAATTGCTCGGAGCGAGATTGTTGACTAGGAACAAAATCTTGTCCGAAACTTCTTCCGGCGGTGCTTGCATGGCATCTTCAGTCATGCGATCAGGCTGAATGGCGCCAAAGGGAGGTTGGAGTTCGGTGATTGCGCTTCCAATACTCTGAATGCCTACAGATCGTCCAAGCGCACCATCTATTGGTGTGATCAATGCCCGCTCCACGGCTTCCGCAACGTCCGGTCTGGCCTCCGCGAGGTGCGGAATTTCAGCTAGCGCTTGGCATAACGGTTTCCACTCCGGTAAGCGTGATTCGAACCTTGAAAGTGCCTGTACACCGAATTTGAAAAGGTTCGTATCTGGGGGGCACTGGAGGGCGTCCAGGACAAATCGAATTGCGATGCCGAGAGGGATGTAATCGACCAGCTGGTACTGAATCAGAGAACCGAACAGGTATCCAGTCATATGCAACTCTCGAGCTCGGTAGAATGACTGGAAGAACTTGTACTCGTCGAACAAGAAGTGAAGCATGCAGGAAAACACTTCATGGTCACGAGGATTTGTAGATTCCTTTGATCGCTGCAGGAGAGCGATGACGTCGTCGATGGAAATTTGCTCATCGTACATTTTCTTGTAGATCTGGTCACACTCTGCCTCCACTTCGGGCATGTAGCTGACGACGGAGAAGCCAGGTTCTTGATCAGAACCGGGTGCAAGGTTCATGAGCCGTGGATGGATCTGCAAACACGCATTTCGCACTTCGAGACAATAATCAACATCCGCGTCGTCCATAACCGAGGAGCTGCAATAAGTTCGAGGTTAATGAAACAGGAAACTGCCACACAAAATTTCTTACCTGTTACGTAGAACACGGAGGAAAATGGCAATAGTCTGGGGATTGAGAGCCATTGTCCTTGAATCGGCACTAGGATCAGAGAGCCAAGACGTCTTTTCGTTCTGCGCTTTCAGCTCCAGAAATGCGATCACAGCATGGAGGAACTCGGCGCCGTGCTGGTTTACGTTGTCCGCCAACCATTTGTCAAGATTTAAGTACTCCCGCCGAGAAGCGAGGGCAGCAACATCTAGGGCAAATATGAAGGGGCGAACTTCTAGCAAGGACTCGAGAATCTTCACGGTCGTTTAATGAGTTCCGAAGCAAACAGTGGACAAAGCTACAATCACCTTCAGGTCTTGCGCGATATCAAGGATGCGGGTGATATTCATGGGACTTTCTTCGTAGAACTCACGCAGTGCTGTGGTCAGGTAAGACGGCTCTATCTGCCAGATTCGCATGAAGACCAGCTGATGGTTAGGGTGGCCGCCTAGGAACATGGAAAGAAGCTTTTGTGTGTACTCCATATGAATAGCGTTCCATGGTCGCTGTGAGCATAAATCAGGATGACGCGCGGGGTAGAAAGAAATTGCGCCTTACAGGTACTTGCAGTAGCCCCATGTGAACCAAATCCGCGCTGATCTTGACCGCTTTGTCTAGCATGTCGTGGATACAGCCTCGTACTTCAGGTGACTCTGCATCGCCTAACCGTGAAAGGACTTCAAAGAGATCGAGTGAGTTCCAAGTATGACTTTGAACATTGGCGGCGAGTGACTTGATCGTCGGACTGGCCGAAGCAACTTCATCCACCGTAACAACGCGACGGCCTGGGAGGGAGACAAAGTTGAATGTGTCACTTGGAAGGGAGAGAAGGGCATCGAGGACACGGAGCTGATAAAGAGAGTTGGACCATTTCGTCCAAAAGCCGGCAACAGCGTGCGGCTCCGCATCGCGTGGCGCATTATGAAGAACAGAAATGAGGAGTTTGAGAGTTGCGGTATCGACGCCAACACGGTCAGGCCAGTCGAATGACTCTATGACTTTCGCCCAGTTGAGCTGTACGTTCTGGATATCACGTAAATGTTGGCGTTCGCGTGCGCTCATTGACATAATGAAAACTCACAAAGCTATTCAACGCCCTGACCAATGCACCAACGTCACACAACGTCGCACCCTCGGCGGCTAGGCGGCCAAGGTTAGAAAATATCTCCACAATTTGTGCATCTCGTGGTGGTTTTTGGTCGGTTATTCCAAACCGATTAAGGAGTGCTCGAACGATGTCCGAGTCGCTGGTGATATCGGGGCCAAGTTCGATGAGGGTTTGCACAAGAGAAGTGCCGGACGAGAGGCTGGGGTTGATGTGTTTAGCCATCCCCGAATGGACAGGAAATCATATTACGTACCTCATCATCGTCAAAATTTGATGAACTCGAGAGCCTAACGCCTCAAACCCGTACTTCGACTGCATGGCTGCTAAAAGTGCTTGTCGTTGTGTGGCGTCCAGAAGTGGATGCTCGGGTGGTGACTCGGAGAGGAGGTTTGCCATGAGTTGCGCAGCCTGTGACGACGAAAGATCGGCGTGGTCAAAGCAAGGTCTCTGGCACAAAGCAACAATGGCGTTGTCAAATTCGATACGGATGATTTGGGTAGCCTGAGCTGCGAGCTCTTTCCGCACGGGAGCAGAGGCAATACTCGCAGCAAGAATGAGACGTTCAAGGGGACGGAGACCGATGCGATCCGAAAAGCGAACAAGGTCAAAATGGCGGAATATATCGCCCTCGCCTTTGTCAACGCCTTCTCGAAAGCGGTCGGCTAAGAAAGGGTCACGGGCAAGCCGCTGGGTTTCTTGAACAAGGAGTCGAAATGTGAGGGATGTGGATGTTTCGAATGCGGATGGTGCGGCTGTAGATACTAGCCGTGCTTGAGAGTGAACGATGAGCCTGCGGATGAAATGTAGGTATGTGGTGATTCCGTGTTGCTCAGACAGCTGCACAAGCGACAAAACGATCAGATTTTGGCAACTCAAACAATAAGGGGTGGGTATGAACTGACGGAACGAATCTCGAGCTGGTTACGCTCAAAGTTGTCCTCTGTGAGAGTAGATAGAAGGAAGACGATTTGGGCCTTGACTATGGTGTGGATGTTGCTGTTGGAGGAGTTGTCCATGGCCAAAGACCGGCTCGACGTCTCTGTACCTCCACCTCCTCCACCAACACCCTTTTGCGTCCTTGCTTTTGGCGGCCAGGTGTTCTGGATATTTTCTGCGATCCGAGCCAATGTTTTTAACGAGAAATGGGATGGGAGTAGGTGGTGAGCGTGATGGAGTTTGTTTGCCTCGAAGGACGCGCGAGCAGAACTGAGTCCGGCAGTTTCCGCTTATTTGCCGAACAAATCCCTTTTCAGGCAAAGGTGGCGTTCGATGCCCGGGTCATTACTCTACTTTACATGAATCCAACCAAAATAAAACAACAGAGGCAGCCAGTGAATAGGTATAAATTCCGTTGGTATAAATGCGTGTCCCATGAGATGAAACAGAGGACCGCGCAGATTTCGTTTGGTTGCTCCCAGGGAAGCCGCAAAGTCCTGAGCCATTTAACGCGGTAGACGGCACGAACACCTGACATACAAAAAGTTAGTAATGCGCATAGAATATCATCATCTTTATCACGAACGGCTGCAGCACCACCTTTGGAATACTGCATCTCGATGGTCCCGTTGCTTCCCACAATAAATTGTGTGCACGTCAGAATCCTATTTGCAACTAATTAGTTCTTTTCGGACGAATAAAAGGTTAAAGGGACGTGCTCCACAGTTGCAGTGCTGGTTTCCCAGGGAGTATGAACCGGAACACTAATGTTCTGCGGCTATTCAAAACCAAATGATGAAAAAATATTTCGAATGCATACTGTAAATGACGCACTGGTGAACCAATATTTGTCAATACAGTGATAACGTTGCCCTTCGAGAGCGCAATGCCTTTGGTAGTGGCCGTCAAAATTTGAGTCTCAGACTTAAGCCAATTGGACGAAGATCCTAGAAAATTTCTCAGCTGTGATAGCGTAAGCATGTCAATTAAGTTAACGAGGGGGGGTCCACCAGCCTGATTGAGTGTCGAAATGAGAGCATAAGTTGATGTATTTGCATAATTGGATGGCCATAAAGGCTCCCTATTCCACTAGATGTAATATGTTGTCATTTATTTAGACAGTGAAGACGGTAAGCATAAACTAACAGGATCCGCGTTCCCGCTGAAGCCTTGTTCTTGTCCATAATACACAATTGGTATGCTGAGCGCGGGCGTCCATCAGAAAATAAGTTTTACACCAAGCATACGAGAACGTACCCGTCAAACATGAAGTTAAAAGTCATTACATTCCTAGATAATCCGGGTTTCCATCAGCAGCTTGGGTCAAGAATCAACAGACCTACCAGAGACTTTGGATGTCAACGCTCAAGTTTGCCCACCTTGGCAAGTCTTGGTTTTCCACGAAATTCCCCAGTAACCCGGGGTCGACAAACTTCCGCTTTGACTGTGTGATCACATCCACCATTGCTGACATATTTTGCGGTCCGGGGATTGCGAAAGCGTTTGTCAGCGCACCGTACATCGGATAGTGCAAGATAGAATCGAGTGCTTGTGGACCTTGGTACGATGCCGCTTGACTAAATCGTCATGAAAAGAGTCGTAAGTATGTGCATGACTGGGTGAGATCAGATGGGCACGAACTCCATGTCTGATCCGAAAACTTCACCGATGCAAAACACACCGGCATTTTCACAAAATACTGGCCAAAAGTCGGTGTTTACATGTCTAACAAGAATGAGCCTTCAATATCATCCGAAATGAACGAATACACTCACTTCGCGGCTACAAAAGAATTAACATTTTTCGACATCGAGAAACAAAAACAGGGAACGTACCATCAATCCGCAAGCCATCAATATTGTATGTCTGGACCAGAGACTGTATCCAAAGACCGTAGGATGCTTGCACGGTACCATCTTGAGTGTTTACGTCGGGAAGTGTCACGTTTGTATCTCCAAGCCAGCAGTTTTGTTCACTCGTAACATTTCCCCACTGGATTGAACAATAAGGGTGATATTGCGTCTGCATCAAAATATTAGCATGTCGACTCTGCATGAATGCAAGGAATATGCTAACCGGATCTTTGAATAAGTATGAAGTAAAGTCGGGTGTGGTGGAAAGCGCCATGACATTGTTCACGACGACATCGACCATGAGGTACCTGCGTCCATGTGAGCTTTGAAAGCATAATGTTCCAAGGTGACTTACATCCCACGTCTGTGTAATTCATCGGACAGTCCTTTTAAGTCGTCAGATGTCCCAAATCGATCGTTGAGCTTAGACACGTCAGCTATCCAATATCCGTGGTACGCATCACCATAGGGTGTGCGTGGGCCTTCGTAATTCTGTGAGACTGGACTGATCCAGACTGTGTTTTGATGAGCACGCAAAAATTTTAGGACAAGTTGGATGAAACACGAAACTGGCAGTGAACCCAGCATTCTGAATATAATCCAGATTTTCCCGTATCGAGTTCCAAGTGCCGCCGCACCAGGTTTGATCGCCTGGATCACAGACATTGGAGTTGGATCCGGCCGGAAGGGCGTAACGGTCGGTGATAATCCTAGCATTAGTATTCAGTGCTGGTTTTATGCGGTATTGAAAACAAAGTACTGGTAAATGGAGCGTCCCCTCCATTGCTCAGCAGTTGCGGCAGACGCAGACTGTAAGTAAATCAGGCCACAAATGAGGACAAGGATAAATATATGCATGGCGGAGGGCTTGGAGTAAAGAGCGTGATGTTTAAAGAGTGTCGGCGGCGTTCAGAATGCCTGAAGGAAAGGAAGGGGGATTCCAGGAGGGAAGTGAGAGCGGGTATAGTGGATGTAAATGGAAAGACAAGATTGGCGTTTCGCATGGACTTTGAAGGAGATCATCAGCTCTTCCCTTCTCGGGTATCTCGTTCGTCCACCTGCTCACCATTCCTGGACCTTTCTCAAGTCCTTGTCAGGTCCTTTTCCCCACATTTTCCAAACCAGGGCCATTTCAAGTTCCTTAACAACGATTCTATAATGTCGTTGACGTCTTTGTACAATTCAATTGATGCCTTCGACACTCGTTATAATAAAAGTTACGTACGGCCGCTTGCACCAAAGTTCATATTGCACATTGTCAAACGGTCGAACCGCGAGGTCTTCGAAGGCATGCAAATGCAGCCCACTTGTGTGGTTGTACCCCTCGGAGTGTAACTTCCCAGCTGTTTGCCCTTAGGAGTAAATATGACAATGGTGTGGCGGCGCAAGAGGTTTGGCAGAAGCACCTGGAGCAAACAAGTGTTCCGAGCTTGTCTATTTCTAGATGCACCGGTACTCATTCCGTCATGCACCAACGTGACTCTAACAGATTTACTCTCTACGGCTGCTGTGTTTGCATATGGATCTTGATTTCACCATTCCAGGTATCACATACACCACATGGAAAAATTCATCCGTTCATCCAGGTTCTGATGCGTGACCGTAGTATGGCTTCCACATATCAGCTCTCAACCAACTCCAATCTGTCATAACATGTCGTAAAACCGGAGGACTCGTTGACTTTTGGTTGGGCATCCCAACATGTGTACGAATGACGGACGCCCAGTTTTCCGCGGTCACCGCATCCTTCACTGCTGGGGGGCTAGTAGGCAGCCTTGCTGGCAACGTTCTGCAAGAGAACTACGGCAGGAAAGGTGCATTAAGGATACATGCCGCCCTCATTGCCCTAGGTGCCGGAATGATGACCATTGCCGCATCCATAACTGTATTATTCCTTGGAAGGTAGCCCCAACGTGGCCGCGATGGTTTCAAACTAATCAGAAAAGCCAGGTTTATCATTGGCATTGCCGTTGGGATTGGAGTGTGCGTAGCTCCTGTTTTCATCGGAGAAATTGCTCCGGCAACTATCAAGGGCAGCGTTGGTGTGTAAAATCTGATTTATGCATCCAAAAGTGACATGCAGCTCATGGAAATGGCCAAGGCGTGTTGACCCAAATGAGCATCGTAATTGGAGTGCTAATCACACAGTCACTTGGAATAGCACTCGCTTCTCCGTTCCACTGGCGCTTCGTCACATTGTTTTCTTTTGCTCTTGCTCTCCAGCAAATTATCTTCAGCGGACTCATCACAGAGTCTCCTGCATGGCTAAGCGCCAACAAACTGGAACTAGAGGCTCGGAAAGTTGCTGCTGGACTTTGGGGTACCGTTCCCGCCTTTCTTCCAAGTAAAATTTCCCTTTCCACCGTTGCCACACCATTCACACGCAATGTAGATGTAACTGATGACCCAGAAGATCCTCTTCTTGAAGGCGGTCCAGACGATCACATACCAGTCACCCATATACCTGCACTTTCGGTCCACCAGATAATTCAGGCCCCTGAATTACGGAATGCCGTCCTGATTATGACTTATGTGATGATCGCACAACAATTTTCAGGTTTGTGCACAACATTTAGCTATTGAAGTTGATCATTCAATGTGCTGCGGGACATAAAGGCATCAACGCTGGTCAGTTCATGTCCACGGTCAAATGCCTCGGAACTTTGAGATTAACCCACACGGTAGTTCTTTACTACAGCAATGATATTCTGGCGAAAACGCTACCCGATCTTGCTTCGTTTGTCTCGCTTGGTATTACACTCGTCAATGCATTGATGACTTTCCCCCCAATATTCCTGATCGAGGTAGCGATTTCTTGCAGTCTGATAACAGTTTGTTGATTTGTTCCCAACCAGAGTCTCGGTCGCAAATCCTTGCTCAAGATCTCCATCGGCGGCTCGCTACTTTCACTCCTACTCGTCGGATATGGTATTAACGCTGGGCTCAAGATCCTTTCCAGTGTTGCAATAATGGCCTTTGTGGCGTAACTATCATGTTTATATTTGGGAAAGCGTCATCGATACTAATACCCCCGATTCAGGTCATTCGCTTGCGGGTTGGGCCCCGTACCATTTGTCATTATATCTGACGTGGCACCGTACCATGTTCGTAAACCGATTGGCTGATTCCAGTGAGCCACACTGACGCTTCCTACCTTAGGCAGTCTCTGCGTTATCCTCGGTAGCGCTTTCAATAAATTGTACGTCATCCGCCATATCTCAAACCCACACTCGAAGTTTCCGCGTGATTAAACCTGATCATGAATAGGGGTAACAAATTTCATCGTGGGGCTTGTCTTTCTTCCTTTAAGGAATCTTTTGGCGGGGGGTGAAGCTAGCCGTGAGGGGCGGGTGTTCTACGTATTTGCGGGGCTGCTGGCAGTGTTCTCGCTTGTTTTTTCTCGTGTATATAAAGGGTGAGCATGTACCGCGGAATTTTCTTTGAATGTCCAGTCGACGGGAAAATGGAGTGTTGACTGGGTTGACTTTGCCAGGTAGATCACCATATACGGCATAGAAGTCCAGCATTTTGAGTGGAGTGCATTCGGTGTTTCAGAAAGGTAAAAATTCCGTCCAATGAATTTAAAGTTGCAGGTGCTTGGCAGTGTCATATGTTTTACAAGTCGTGGTCCGCTAACCGCGTCGGCCCACGCCTGGCCACACGACTTGTACGCGAGAACGCAGAGAACGCTTCAAATCAAATATTTGCCCCCGCTTAGCGAACCGACCGCAACCATGTGCATTGGCAAGGGATATCCTTCCCCCAATTTCCCCGGGATATTTCTCACCCCCTTCGGTGTGTTATAAAGAGATATGTGTTGAAAAGTTTGGGACGTGTCAAGTCCGGTGCGATTATTATGAGAGCGTCAATTTCCGCTGTCCTCGTCGCTGTAACACTTGGTAAAACGCTTCGTGTCACTGTCTAAACTTTTAGCCTCACCACGGCTGTCTAGCCACTGCGCAAAGCACTCAATGGTGCGACTCAACGAATGGCATATGCTACCAGCGAACCACGGTATGTTTGGCGCACAATATTCCTACTCAAACGCTCACAGGGTTGCTTTTCATTCTAGGATGCAACGACAAGCGTGTCTTTCGGAATTGTTATGCCCCCATTGAGCTCGGGTTCGGCGGCGAACTCCACCGAATTTATTGGGGAAATCATCGCGCCTGCTAGCTATGGATGGACTGGCATCAGCATTGGCGGCGGTATGACAACTAGCCTATTACTCGTTACGTGGCCGAACGGCAAGACGCCGGTGCTGTCCGCACGATGGACTGCGTGAGTTTGTTGCCCCTCCTCTTCAATCCTGAGCTGAATACGAATGTCATCAGAGGCTTTGTTCAACCAGGGGTCTATGCTGGGCCAACACTGACCATTCTGAAAGATAGTGTGGTCAATAGTACTCACCTCAAAACATCCTTCAGATGCCAGGTATATCCCCCGCTCGGTGTTCTTATATGGCCAGCTGACCTCGCCATTTTAGAATTGTACTTCGTGGACAGGTGGGGCGTTGAATCTTGGCTCCTCAGGGTCGGGGATGAACTTCGCGATTTCCACGAAAACACCGGTCGACGATCCTTCCAATCCAGCTTCGACGTTTAACCAACACGACACCACCGGTGGCTTTACCATGAACGTCGCTGCTGCGCATAGCAGTTCGTACACCTTGTACCTGAATGGCGTCCTCCCTACTTCCGTACCAACCACTACTTCAGCTGCTAAGACAACAACGGCCCCTGCTCCGACTGGAACAGGAATCTGCAAAAATGCTGCGAATCCAGTGCATAAACTCAATGTAGCCAATGGATACACAGCCGGTACAATTGCAGGCGGGCTGAAGACTCCCCGTGGCATCGTGTTTGATTCTGCTGGAAATTTTCTGTTCGTGCAGTCTGGCGTTGGTATTTCTGGCTTCAAGATGGATTCTACTGGCTGCGTCAAATCCAGTGCCAGTGTAACCATTGTCACAAATGCGAATTTCAACCATGGGATAGCATTGAGCCCTGATGGCAAGACTTTGTTTGCCAGGTAACACCACACCGCTGGGTCGTATAATGTACTCGAAGGGCCTAACCGTTTTTTCTCTCAGCTCGGTTGATGTGCTCTACAGCTGGACTTACGATGCTGCGACCTTGACCGCGACAAACCAGAAGACCATTGTCAACTCAATGTCAAACGCCGATCATGTATGTGGATGACGTTTGCAAACCCTCGAAGTCTAATTGTAGAGATGCAGGTGACCCGTACCATCCTCAATCCCGTACACAACCCTACATTGCTCGTGGTTACACGGGGATCTAACGACAACCTTGATCTTGGGTCGTATCTCTCATCGTCGGGACGAGCGATGATCAAAGTATTTGACCTGACTCAAGTTCCGTCCGGAGGATACAATTACGCTTCAGCTGGGAAGATTCTAGCGTATGGTACTCGCAATGAAGTCGGTATCGTTGAGGACAACTCTGGGATGATCTGGGGTGTTGAAAACAGTGCAGACAATCTCGTGCGCAATGTGGGAGGTGTAAGCACAGATGTGCACATCGGCAATCCCGCGGAGAAGCTCAATTTCTGTAAGTAATGAAAGGTCTACATCGTCTTGCCATGGGTACTCAAAGTAGCACAGTCGGCTCGCCAGCTAGTCCAGCAGGGAGCTGGTACGGAGTACGTCTATTTCAGAACATCACAATTTATTTATTGCAGCACGCGGCTGACTTATGTATAGTATCCATACTGCTTTATGGTTTGGACGCCAAGTGTATTCAAAGATAAGACGTTTAAAGTCGGAGATATGTTCGTACAAGCGCCTAATAGCACGTTCAATGACGCGTCGTGCAATGTGAGGATTACTTCTTTGTTTTGTGTTTGAAACCCTCTGATGTGGTGCGCCAGGCTGCGCACAAACCCAACATGTTGTTCCCGCCACATACGGCACCGCTTGGTGTGTATTCCGCTGGGGTATCTGCGGCCCGTCTAACTGAAAAAATCCGTAGACATGAAATTTGGCCTCGCAAGTGACACGAATGCTTATGGTGAGTGGAGAATTCTCAGTAAAATTTCGGTTAAACAGCTAAAGAACCCACAGTTACTCTCCATGGATCATGGGACACGACTGTGAGTAAATTGACTAGCTACGCCTAAACCACGCCCCATTGACGCATTTCGTATAGCCTCCCGTTGGATACAAGGTCGTCATTGTTCCTGGCACCGTTTCGTCCAAAGGCGCATGGGCGAATAAAGCCGGTGTCACATCCACCACAGGCTTTACTGACCTCTTGTGGAATTCTGACTTGACGAAATGTCCCAACGGTTGTTTCCGACCAGTTGGGATGGCCTGGTCGAAGGCTGGCGATTTGTATGTGAGCAGTGATACGTCTGGGGAGATTTTGATAATTAGGAAGCTGGCGACTAAGGCAAATAACATCACGCCGGCGGCAGCTTTCAACACACTTCTGTAATTTGTACTCATTGAAGATTGGCTCAGTAATATACATTCAACCTTCTGGTTGCTAATTGAACAAATTTCATGAATGTGTGTGGCACCTCGGTATTGGCGACAGTGATTACCTCACTGAGATACTACAATATTCGGTGGGGTGATGCGATCCATGACCCCTCCGCATGATTTAGACGTATCCGACGCGATAGGCGGGGTGCTGGATATAACGAATTGGACGAGGAAGACCTTCAAGGCGTCCACGACATTGCCTCACTCCGACGCCAATCGCGATCCCAAAGGCTTTCACATCAATTGTCACTACGAAGAAATGAACGTTCAGGTGTCGAGAACTCACCCTGCACCAATGATCCCCGCCCCGCCCCTGTTGTCTGCTTCATCCCCAATCAGGATCCAATCTGGCACTGGTACCCCAGTGCGCAGTGGGACGAGGCGCAATGCACGCTCGAGACCGGATTCATCTGTACCTGATACGATCAGAGCCATGCTGTTTACGTTCACGGGATGTGGATGGGTGAATATGATGCCTGAGAGCATGGATCAGAAAGTTCGAATCGGTGGAGCCATGCAGAACAAACCTGTCGATGGGCGGTCGATGGGCGACTGTCCGAAGGTGAATATTCCGTCACTCACGGCGAATTCGGTTTCCTCAAATTTGAGCAGGTATTGCGTAAATGTGTTCTCATAACCGCCTACAATGATCAAGTTACCGGACGAAAGAGTCCCATGAGTGACGTATTCGATCGCCTCGGAGTCTGTTAGAATTTCGGCGTCCAGTTGGTGATATACAGCGAGATTGTGTGCAATGCGAAGTGCCACAGATAAGGCCATAGGATACCTGTCCACATCTGGCACGACAATGGACAGGGGTGTTGATGATTCCAGTATATTAAGAAGTCTTCCAGGAGGTATCGAGCGTTTCTGCCGCCGCCCAGGCTCTTCGGACTGGGAACCTTGTGCAGTTGAAGCTACATAAAATAGTAAATGTACTGACCTCCCAATCATCGTAGACAGATCGCCTGAAAACCAACACTCCACTTTCTGGGGAGAAACGGAAGGTCTTGCCATCGATCGAGAGGATTGAGACCTTTGGGATGTCCGCCGGTTTGAACGAAAACTGGTGTACATTCACGGTCTGAACGCGCAACCCGCCGTCTTCGATCACAACGTGTAGCCTTGACAGTCTGTCACAAAATAAATGAATACGCAAGTTATGAAATTACGTATAGCCTCGCACCGTCCTGGGATTCGTTGATTGTCAATGGTCCAGCCATGCAGAGAACCAGATTGAGAAGGGTGGCCAACAGTGAGCGTGAAAGACTTCGACGGGAGCGAGTCGTTGTGCGATAACGAGCCGAGGAATGCCTTTACATCGTCTTTTTGAAACATTTCTGGGTACCAATGTCGCACCCCAGGATCTTCACGATAACTGCATATTGCCTCAGCATGGAAGCAAAGTCCACAAACATGCGACGCACGTAATATTGGCGTCAGACCTCCACGAGCGAAGCGTGCTGTAATACTCCCTTGAATGCCAAGTCGGCACGTTGTCATCATTTGCCCTGTGTCCCAGTCATTTCGCAGCAATAAACCAGCAGGTCTGTGTGCTTACCCGTGTATTACGAACACGGGCATGTCGACAAGATTTGACAAAAATAGGTCGTTATCATCTGGCATTAACGACGATTCGAGGATACCACGCAGTGATGGGTCAAGAAAATGGCCAGACCTTCTCTTCACATAAGTTTCCAGTGTGCAAGCCACGGGTCATGTCATACCTCGAATGTGTGAGGGATACGTATAGTTGGGACTTGATGTATCCTGCGGCTGCTACAACTGTGCGACATGTCAAATGAAAATTCGCCGATGAAATACTGGCGTACCACCAAGCACCTTGTCAGGGTCTCTGGACGCTAAATACCATGCTCCTTGACCACCGTTCGAATGGCCCAGCAACATAATTTTTATATCGGGATCGAAGCCCCATGGTTTCCAAACCTGTTGACCGCGGAGAATCCCACTCAATGCATTCACTGAGGCGAATGCATCTTGTGCGCTCGGACCATGCCAATCCAGACCCTATTTCGCGTGATATCAATTAAAGGATGTGACAAGACGGAGAATAGTCCAACCCATGCCGTTCGCCCTGTAGGTATCACCACCCATCTGTGCTGCTGGCGAGGTATGGCTTCCGCCCAAAGGGTCATCGACAAGACGTCAACGCCGGCCCCGTCTTTGGAGTTGATCAATATAAACAGTTGGCTGGAAACACAGAGCCCTGACTCACGGAGTGCGAGCATCGGTGGAGCGGGTTCGCCGTGTTTCATTGGAGGTTTTACTACGAACGCAGATGCATGCGCACTCGCATAAAAGTATGTCGCCTTAATGTCTTTGAAAGACTCCTGGGTCCACAATGAAAGGTGATTGAAATTTATAGTCACGGATATGCTGATTTGCTGATGAGCAGAATTGGTGGACTTCAAGATTATGGAAAACGTCAGAGATTTAGCGGTGAATCGATTCGCTTGAGTTATTGCAATTGGTAAAATCCTTGCTTGCGAGGGTGCCAATCGAGCTTTGTTTAGGAGTTTTAGCTCCAGTCCCTTGGCGCCATGTCGGATTTGTTCTGAAGCAATTCAGATGTCTTAACACTTACGGAAGGTATGTCTGGAAGTAGGCTGAGCTCGTCAACACTCCACCAACCATTGACACTACGCAATCCAATACCCAATGCATCACCGAATGCGTATCCATCGACGAAATCACATATTACATCCATCAAAGGTTCTCGGACAATCTCAGGATTCAAGCTCTCGGTCTTCACAGCGAGTCTTAATTTAAGGACAGGATATTCACGTCCCGCGGAGTGTGGATCGCCGAAAAGTCTAATCTAAGTCATGTTATGCATTCTACACAATGAAAAAAGTTGGTAAAGTCCGTACCTCGTAATCCCCACTCACGACGAGATCGTAATGTGTTGGCTGCTCGAAAGATGGTGCGGTGGGGAGGTTGACAGCGGAAGGGAGCGAGCGCCGCATGTCATAAATATTCCCTGCGTGCCATTCAGGAATGAAAGGTTTCGATGTATGATCATGGTCGTTTCGGGGTACGAGCGTGAAGTAGGAACCTTGCACGAGGTCCACAAGAAGCCGCGGTACAGCAGGAGGATTTTCGGAAGGAGGGGGAGGAGTAATGGTCAAACGTGTTCGCAAGACTGCGTGGTGCTGCAGGACCGACCAGCCTTCCGTGGAACGCAGTGTTTCCCATCTAGTTTTTGGATGTCAAACCGGTGTAACAAACGTATGTCTTCGAATAATGAAAATCAACCTTATGTCAGGAAACGAAACTTCGAGATTACCCTCGGCATCGGAATAGGCGGTGGTGGGTCGAATGTGAGCGTTGTCGGCGTATGAAGAAGGCCATGCGCGATTAAGTTGGGTATCAATCGATTCGGATACTGAGATGTCTGATTTGCAGTTCTTCGGAAATTAACAGGGTTAACGTACAATTCCATGGGAATGCGGGAGAAAGGAAATGTTGTTCTCTTGCGCTTAACGGGAATGGACCCAGAACCTTTGGAGAAGGAGGAGATATGGGAGCTGTGACGAATGTGTGAGGTAAATATGCTCACATCCCACTGGCTGGAGAAATAAACGTGCCAACCCGACTCCTGTAATACAACTTGCGCGCTATCAGCCATCTGTAGGTAAACCAAGACTGTTAAGATTGCTCCAAGCACGGATGCCATCGATGTGCCGATGCAGTCGCGAAAGAAACGCGTAGGTCACGTGCACAGGGCTATATCAGACGCTCACGGTCAGCCTCACCTCCCCCTCAACATCCAACACAATGCCTGGCAGAGAAGGTGGAAAGATGAAGCCTTTGAAGGTTAGCTGATGTCCGCCGATCCCCTTGATAATTCATTCTAAACCCCCAAATTCTCAGGTTTGTGAATACCATTGAGTTGGACATCCTCGGTGCTGAAGAAGGGCATCCCAGGCTCCCAAGAAAGAGAAGGCCGAACCGACCCCTGAGGAGATCGAGTTCGCAAAGAAGAAGAGAGAGGAGGCGGCCGCTTTGAAGGCGGCACAAGCGAAGGGTATGTGCCCACGTATTAAGCCCTACTATGAAATTATCCCTGACAGAAGTCCTCCAGCTGTGAAAGGTGAAGTTGTGCTGCTTTGTGATTCACCAATATATCCACTGAATTCTACACTTCCACGCAGGCGGACCGCCAGGTGGTGGTATCAAGAAGTTCGTGGCACAGTTCGGACCCCCTAAACGTATCCCTATATCTAATGCTCGTTCATCTCCGCAGATCCGGGAAGAAGACTTGATGTATCTCTCTTTGTCGTGTGCAGTCCTAATGTTTACGTTCTCGTGCTTTTCGTTCTGAATTCATTGAACGTCTGACTATCTGACAACACTCGGACTAAGGGCGGAGATTGGAGATGCACACGCTCCAGACATAGATCGTCTCTTTGTTCTCGACTGATTGAGGGTGCTGGTGACGTGTGAGGCACGGGTAGAATTTCATATCATCCCGCCCGTCGTTGAGGGAGGATAACGAATAACGCGTGGTGAACATGAGCATTGCAACGAAAGAGTTCCGATGAAAAGTGATGGCCGAATACACCCGATTTTCGAGAGTGGGAGAGTTAGAGGGAAACGTGGAAGGGGATGAGCGCGGTGTGACAGTGTGTGTGACTCCGTGACCAGTTTGTTTGGTCGTGATGATGGACTGGGGCTCAACGATATTTCTCTAACCTCCTCCTCATCCCTCCCTTGGCCTCGTCCCTTTTCCCAAATGTTGGGCTCACTGCAGGGCTTGCAGCAGCAGCAACAGAACCAGAATATTCAACAGCAGCAACAGCAACAGCAGCAGCAGCAGGGAAATCCAAACCAAAATATTCCTCCGCCTCCGCCCCCACCCCCGCTCAACGGTCAAGACCTCAACCTCTCCAACATCCTCCATTTCCTCCAGTCAGAATGGAGACGCTACGAGCGAGAGAGAAATGAGTGGGAAATTGAACGAGCCGAAATGCGGGTCCGTCTTTGCATCCTACCGTCTTTATTTCCTGCACTCATAATTACCGTCATGACGTAGGCTCGTATAGCTTTGTTGGAGGGCGAGCGGCGTTCGTTTGAAAACACCAGAATAGACTTAATGCGACGTATCAAAATGCTGGAGTTTGCACTACGCATGGAGCGGTACGTGACATATTCTTTTTGTATTCAGCTGTCCGTTGACACGTCGTTGCTGCCAGGTCTAAACAACTGATCCAAGCGCCGGCCGCTTCAATGCAGCCTTCAAAATCAAATGCCCTCCAGTCTCAATCCAACGCCTTGTCGCAGAAAGATGAAACTGGGAGCCATAAGGAGGGAAGTACCGGAAGCTCACCACGCAGCGAAGGTTGGTAAATTTGCGCCAGCGCACCTACGACATCGCCATTGACCACGACCACTTTCACCAGACGTCCCTCTCCCACCTGAAAATCGAATTTCGATAACTTCGTTGAGCGCACTGCCCAATGGCACATCAGTGGGTGGTCAATCAAGCAGACCTCACACGTGGGCGGGTTCAAACTGGCAAGGCGCACCTAATGGTGTCGCCCCCATGGGTGCTTTGGGTAAACCTCCTCCAGGACGTGACCCCAAAAGTAGAGCACGAAGTCGGGACTACCTGAAACAGTACGTCATTGGTTGGCTTTAATATCAATAACTGCCGTGTAAATTTTGTGGCTGCATTTTCAGATGTCTCCAGGAAATTTCATATTTGACATCGCCGCAGGCAATGAACCCATTACCAAACCGACCCCTTCTGAATCCTGCCTTGCCACTGGTCCCAAATGTACCGGCCTTTGAGCAAATTGCGTATAACGGTCGACCACGGAAACTTGTTCCTGATGTTGGAAAGGAATTTCCATCCATAAACGGGCTAAATCTCATGTCCACTGGTGGTCCTTCAAATGCACCACCGGCCGGTGGCTCCCAAATGCCAATGATAGAACGCGATGCTCGAATGAATTCGACTGGCGTCATTTCCCTACACCAACCACATCCTGGTCAACAGCCAGGACCTGGCCAAGCTGGCGGCTTCCATATGCAGCCGTCACCCATTGGACAATCCACATCATCCGGACAACCGCCCCAAATGGGCAAAGATAAAGATGGCGACGAGCTTCCTGAGCCTCAACTATCAACGGCAATATATCGGCCGGATAGTGCTGGCGAATGGAAGGAGATGTTACGTATGTCCAATGAGGCGGCCGAGCGGGCAAGGCTCGAGAGATTGAGTCAATCCAGTCGAGTGCTGGAGACATCATCATGGGATAGTCAAACTAGTGAAGAGGAAGAAGTCAAGGAGGAAGACCCAGAGGTAGAAGATGAGGAGGCGGGTATCATTGGCGAAAATGACGGTAAAGTCTGGAAACCAAGGAGAACGCTTCGAAAGTAAGTGCTATTAGCATTTAAAGCATAATGGTATCACAATCTTACTTTGTTCTCTACAAGCCACCTTGACGCTGTCAGAGCGTTGGCATTTCATCCCACCGAAATGTGCCTGGCCACGGGTAGTGATGATTGCACAGTGAAAATTTGGCGAATGGACGTGGCTGGTCTCGCGTCTACTGTGTATGTCTCTGATTCTTGTCTTTCCATCTACGTGTTTTCACCAGAGGCACTCAGAACAAGGGCGACGACTGAAGTCGAGCCGCAACTTACACTCCGTGGTCACACATCTGCCATAACACGGCTCGTACACTCACCATCAAAGCGCGTCCTGTTCTCCGCATCGCTAGACTCATCCATCCGCGTATGGGCTCTGCCCTCACCCTCTCACACGACGTACGCGCCTTACGACAGCACCCGAGCCCGAGGTGAACTCGTTGGACATACTGATGCTGTTTGGGACCTTGCACTTTTGCGAGACGAGACAATGCTTGTAAGCTGTGGTTCGGATGGTACGGTGAAAGTGTGGGACGTGTCTGGACCGCCTGGGCACGCGGCGCTGAAGTTGAGTTGGGGATACGCGGGTCTCGATGCGGATGAGGAAGAGGGAAGCTCACCGCAGGAGACTCCTGGTGCTACCGCGCTGGAGGCTATAAAGTCGGATCTAAAAAAGGTCGCGGTCGCATACCAGAACGGCCTCATCAAGCTCTTTGACATTGACAGCGGAAAAGAGCTAAGTCGTCTCCAAGGAGATTCCAGCCAAGGTACAGTGAAAATTTACCTCAGCGCTGTTCAAGGCGTTGAATTTAGCTTTACTTTGCAGATGGCGCGCCACCATCACAGGCAAATGCCGTCGTGTCACACCCGACCATGCCTATTTTGGTCACTGGCCACGAAGACAAGCACATCAGACTCTTCGACATTGTAACTGGTGAGTTCTCCTATCGTGTTCGTGCCAAGTATACTAACCGCCTCAAAGGACAATGTACTCACTCAATGGTTGCTCACTTGGATGCTGTCACCTCGCTCTCCCTAGACGTGGCTGGCTTCTCACTTGTCTCGGGCAGCCATGATTGCTCCGTGCGGTTCTGGGATTTGTTGGGTACACGGGCGTGTATTCAAGAGATCACGAGCCACCGGGAGAAAGCTCAAGAAGGTGTGCTAGATGTCGAATTCCATCCATCACTGCCATTTATGGCCAGTGCTGGGGCGGACGGGGTTGTCAAGTTGTATGCATCATCATCATAGTAGATATATCTTTTTCTTTGTCCATCATTTGTTATTATTGCCCTATACCTCCGCCAGTATTGTTGTTTTCCGTGCCTTGTTCGTTTTCTCCTTGATTTGGAAAAGCACAATCTCATTTTCAAGGGACAGAAGTTCACGACAGTTATGCTTTTTATTTTTCCATTGCCCTTGCGATGCAATATGTATATATCACATCTGTGCTGCCAAGACGTTTGAAAATGCACATGGAATTAATATTTAAGCATGAGGACATGAATGGGCGTCAGGTCCATAAATAAGTCAAGATGGAGACCGTAATTGGGAAGGTTGGCTACATCTGCTAAAGGATACAATGCGGGTGGGTGAGAGTCCTTGGAAGCACTTTGTGGTATGTCCCGAATAAAAAAAGATGTGGGAATATGCCTGATGTGTAGAATGCTTTATATCTCTGTTCTGCATTTAGAGTTTGGTTATCGAAGGCAGAAGAGATTGCCACATACGAATTCGCATCCCTTGTTCGGCGCAAAGTATTTCAACCCCAAGTTTCTTCTCGGCGACAAGATCTCTCACTTGCTCAGTGATTACCTCGTGTATGGGCCGATCGTAAACAGACTCCATGTCTTCTTTGAAATGCATCACATAAACGCGCAGCCCTTTCAGAGGTTGTGTTGGTGCTTTAGGCGCCAATTTCACTTTCTTCCTCGCGGGTGAGTCGGAGGTACTCTTGGATGGACCAGCAGAAATTTCACGGGTTTTGACAACCTCCGCGGCAAGATTTTCCAGCTCATCCGCCAGGTGCTTCGGAGACAAGTGACCAAAGAGCTCCGCATCCTCGCGACCTGAAGGCCAGGAACATTCAATAAATATGGTATTAAGTCGATCAGGTATCATTGGCGCGACTGAGCGCCAGACTTTGATGGTTTGTGGGTTAGAGGATATGCTGTCAGGCTCGACGTCTCCAAAGAAGAGGAATTCTTTCATGCTAGTTTTGTGTCGAACGAAGAAGGCTGACGACTCGTACGGAACCGGGTTGCTACCGTGGCTGATGGGCATCATGCGGACAGAAATGTTTCCATTCACGTCCCTGTATTGCTCGTCGTGATAGAGGCTGCAAGATGTCAGCTGAAATTGGAGGCCGTAGTTGGGGGGAATTGGAACGTACGGGTCGTACAAATATAAAAAATCTGCATCGTTTTCATTCCAAGACGCAAGATTCGGCCAAATACGACTAGGTCGAAAGATGCTTTCCAGGTCTTTGAGCGTTTGCATGCTGCCCATTAAACGTCTGCGTTGCCCGACGAAAGCTCCGGCCAGAAGAACCAAACCCAAAACGTGGTCGAGGTGCGTGTGGGTGATCACATATGCACTTAAACAATGGTTCTATGAGAATCTATGTCACGACGACGGACCCAAAATGCTCACCGCACGAATGAATATATCTGCGCCGCGGTGTGTTTTTCTCCTGACGAGCCCAACATATCCGGATTCTTGTCCAATATTTTTTGCAAAGCGCCTACACCCGAGCCTTGCAGGAAAATATAGTCAGAGCGTACCATTTCGACGCAGATCACGAAGCATACCTGCTTCGAGGGCAACAATCCCGTCCTCCCATGATAAGGCGCGCTCTTTCAGCAAATAACTAGAAATCGAGTAAAATCGTGAACATTGTGAAGATCGAACAACTCACGCTGAAATATTGGTCTCGCTGGGACCGCCTCCTGAGCCGACAACCACCAGATCAAAGGTGTGCATGTTGATCAAGAGAATGGGGAGACGTGGAATTTCAGCAGACGACCTTGCTGCCTTTTCAACGTTGAGCACCGCATGCAGTGTGCGTTTAGTACAAGGCGGGATTGTGTCCTTAAGTATCAAGCTCAAGGCTGCAGCTGTGAGCGACTCAAAGAAACGGCCAGGTGAGTCAGCGTAGTACAATGGGCACCGCCAAGATAAGGTTGGTTTTGAGAGGCACAAAGCCGGAATTGGCACAACCGAGAAAAGTTATTCATGAATTGAACATTACGACGACGCAAACTACAGGGTTGGCTTGTGCAAAGCCGCCGCCAGCTGGAACTAGAAGGAATGACATTGTGGGGGTAGATGGGTGTGTAGAACAAAGAGTGAAGTGATAACAAGGACAATATAATAAGCACCAGTTAAAGCAAACAATAGTGTAAAAAGGGTTCCACATAGAGGTTCTTTCGTTAATCATGACCTAAGCCTGACCTAAAAGGCTGTTCAGAGCCTTCTGGACATCGTACCCATGAGTTTCCAAAGCGTTCACCGCTTGAGTACGGCTAAATCCCATGCCGCAAAGCTGCTTCACCGGTTCCACATCATCTTCGACCGCAGGGGTCATTACTCTCGACGGCTCCGAAACGGGTGAAAGATAGGTTGACGCCTGAGGGAGGATCGGCTCGTTCTTTGCCTTCTTCTTGTCCTTCTTTCCGAAAGGTAAACGGATCTGGAAGAAAATCAATGAGAAGGGCTCGTGGTTATCATTGACCAAAAAAAAACAATACTTGCACTGAGTTTGGAGTGCCGCGCGGTCGACACGGGCTTCTCATGGCTCGAATCCTTTGAGGACCCCGTCGATGGTCGTGGACGGGGCGATGAAGTGCGAGGTGGTGGAGAATGGTGTCGAGGTGCAGGGGACGTAGATCTCTTTCCTACCGAAGGCGATGTTGGTGATGCTGGGCCAGATGCATTTTCGAATGTCACTGCGGGACTAGATGGGGCTGTAGCCGACGGGCTACTTGCGGCGCCAACGGTAGGAGCTGTAGCTGGCTTGAAAGCGGAATCGAATGCAAGGGTCTTTGAAAGACTGTCCCCACCTCCAAAGGCGTCATCAAATGAAATTCCTGAGTCGGTTGTTTTCGCCTCTGAAGGCACCGAAGGGCCGGTTGATGCAAATGCGTCATCGAAGGATAAGGTTTTGTTTTCGGCAGCCGAGGTCGCAAGGAAGGAAGAAGTAGGCACAGAAGGTTGTGAAACCACTTTGTCCTGAGCTCCAAAAATACTATCAAAGCCTCCATCATCAGCTTTAGGTGATGATGCTGCCTTTGTACCATTGACAGGAAATGGAGGGGATGACACCGGTACTGAACTCGTTTGTTTAGATGGTGGTGGTGGGAAGGCGGTGGTCCCGGCTCCAGCTGCAGCGAAATCGAAGTTGTCGTCGAATGCAGAGTCAAACTTAAAGTTGGGTGTGTCACCGCTCGCCGAGCTTGGCACTTTGCCCATGGCTTCGTCAAAAGCGCTAAGTCCAGCATCTGGTAAATTTGCTAGACACAATCAGTTTCGCAATGGGAATTCATGAACCTAAAAATACCCACCACTTGGGGGATCGAATGGTGTCGCAGGTTTCACACCATTGCTTGCACTGAACAGGTCTTCTTCGGCCGCCTTGTTCGGCGTGGGTGATCGGTGGGCAGGAATATTTGCAGGTGACTGGCTGCGAGACCCAGGACCGGCGATTGCTGCAGTAGGATTGGGAGCCGACACTCCAAACGCGTCGTCGAAAGCGCCAAACGGCGTGCTTGATGGTGCAACGGCGTTTCCATTCAGACCAACGGCTTCGTGGTCAGCGTGAGCAGCCAAAGGTGAACTCGGCTCGTTGTCTTTCACTGAGACTCTCGCGTCTTGGAACGCAGCCTCGTCGTCACTGTCAGTATCAGAATCGTGTTCGATTTCTTTCAGCGGTCCACTCAAATCAGATGCTGCCTTGTGTCCCTCAGTGGGGAAACTTCCGGGAAACTGGATATCGAGCGGTGGGAAATGGGCCGCTGCATCCTCCACGCTTGTCGATGTCCCGTCAATGGCATCAGTGTCCGTAGTCGATTTCACTTCATGTGGGGTAATTGCCGCCGACGGAACTACACTTGTACCAAGTGGCGTCCTGAATAAATCGTCCTCGTCCGGTGAAACAGGTGAAGCCAATTGTCCTACTGAAATTGGTGAAGGTTTGGGTGGTTTATCTGCAACAGGTGTTGGTTGTGCATCTTCAACGGCATCCGATAAACCAAAGGGATCATCTACTTCGTTGATGTCTGTCGATGGCGCAACCGAAGAAGGATGCACTGGTGATTCCGCAGCGAAAGATTGGAATGGTGAAGCGGAGCGTGACGATGGCGAGCCAGAGGACAACGCAAGCCTCTCGAACGGATTTGTGCTCTTGGTTCCGGTTGATGTAGTGGACAGAGGCCCAGTGATATTCGGGCTGACAGGAAGAGGTTGGTTGGCGGCAAATGCGGGTGTATCTAACCGTGCGAGAGGCGGGGGTTGGATGGCAGTTCCATTGAGATGATTCGCCCCAGGCTCCTTCGCCAATTCAGCTTCAGCTTCCTCCCGCTCATTCGTGGCTTGCTCAGCGTCTGCAGAGGCATCAGCGAGTTCCTTGGCGACTTTCGCCTTCTCTGCTTCTCGAGTGCTCAGTTGCTTGCGAGCAATGGCAAGAAGACCTTTCTGCTGCTTCGCGTCTCTCTTCGCCTTCTCGATGGCAGCTTTCAGCTGTTCCACCTCGTCGCCAACCTCTTTCATCTTCCTGTGCAAATCTCGCACTTCCTCCTTGTCCCGCAGGAACCCTCCTTCAATCTCTGATTTCTCGACTCTCACGGCACTAAGGTCGCTCTCGGCGCGGATGAGTTCTTCTTTCGTCTTCTGAATCTCCGCAGCCTGCGTGGAGAACCTCTCACGTAAGTTAGAAAGTAACTTCGTCTCGGTCTCGTAAGCAGCCTTCGCAGAAAAGAGCTGGGTCTGAAGTGCTGATAATTCGCCTGCTTGATTAGCCAGATTCTGTTCTACTAGGTGCCTTTCAGACTTCGTGGTTTCCAACGATCGATTAGTAGAGTTGAGTTGGTTTTGAACATTGCCGATCTCTGCAGAGTTATCTGGTAAAGGAGGGGAAGCGACTGCGGGTTCATCGTCGTCACCCAAAAGATCTTTATGAACTGATTACCACGTAACATTAGATCACCGCGCGTCAACCCTGCATATAACGCTTACCTTGAGGGGGGAACGAACTAAATCCTGACGGTGCGGGAGTAGGCAGCGATGTCTGGGGTGCAAATGCACCGTGACTTTGCGGCACGACGGGGACTGATCGTGTGGCACCCGTGGCTTGAGGAGGGAACGGGCTCGCACCAATTGTCGATGGCGCAGATGCTGTCGGAAGAGGTGTATCGTCCCCCAAGAGGTCTCTCATAGGTTCTGACATAGGCGGTGGAGCAGAGGGAGCAGAGAATGGCATGCTCCATCCTGATTTCTGAGCCCTCATTGACGGGGGGACGAGAGACACTGGAAGGGTCACTGGGATTTCCTTGCCGGCGAGTTTTCCTTGAATGAGGTGCATGGCAACAGCAAAACCATCCCGGGTAAGTCTACCATCGTTATTAAGGTCTGCGAGATCCCTACGCAATAGCTATCATCAGTACGACATTACAAATAGGAAGGATATCGTTTATACCAAATCTGCGCGAGGGTATCCTCGGGCAAGTTGGACTGCAGCATGAAAGGTACGGCTACGTCGCCTTCGATGTAACCTTTTCGCTCCGTATCGATTCCTTCGAAAAACCTGTCTGCATTTGCCTTCTCTTCAGGTGAAATGTCCCAGGGTTGTGGGGCCACAGAGAAAGGCGAAGGTTTGTTAACAGGACCAGCCGATGGGTGAGACGGAGACCCTTGGTACGCCTGGCCAGTCATCCTAGGTCGGAGAACGGATTGCCCCGTATACTGAGCTTGTACAGGCGTTCCAGTAGATGTAGGGAATATACTGGCAACGGGACTGAATGAGCCACTGGTGCCCGTCCCATGCGAGACTAGGCCCGGGGTCTGACCACCGGCTGCCTGCTCGTATAGGCCAGGTGGCAAGGAGGTAGGAAGGACGGGTATTTTGTTGGACATACAAGCCTGGATAAGATACATAGCAATTGTAAAATCTGTCTGATCAAGGGCACCGCGGTTCTGTGTATCCGCCATATTCCTGTGTAATTTTTTAGCAGGAAATACGACGTCGCCATAATATTATGCACCATATTTGGGAGAGTTTATCGACTGGGAGCTTAGATTTGATGAAAATGTCCTTCGCCTTGTCACCTATTCAATAAGCAAAGAGTTAAAAGCAGCGAGTGACACGAGAAAGATAGCTTCACCTCCAAGAACACCATTTACAGGACCACTTCCTGCGAAAATTCGGGCGAATTTAGTCTTGTCCTGCGGGGTCAGAGGAGGAAACGCTGAAGTGCCAGCAGGAGGGGGAGACTTTGGCACCGGAGACGAAGAAAATGAAGGCGTAGTTGAGGGTGCCTTGGAGATACCTTCAAGGTGAGCAAGTGGGGCAGCTGGGATGAAATAAAAATATCAGTCGAGATGTTTGTACTTCTGATGATGACGTGCACTCACGTTTGTCCAAGAACGACTCGCGAACAGGCTGGCCGTTCTGTGCATGGCCTATGAGACGCAAGGCAATAGCAACGCCTTTGCGCGTCAAGAAACCGTTGTTCTCCTTGTCCGCAATGGCCCATACCTCACCGAGCACGGTGGGAGAGAGTTTGGCACCTGCGAAGATCTTGACAGCAGCATCACCGGTGATAATACCTAGTTTCTGAGTGTCGGCTGCTGCGAAGACCTGAGATACTAGAGCAAGCTCTGCAGTTGTTGGGGTGAAGGAGGACATGGTGATCCAACACCGAGGTGAAGGGAGAAAATGGGATTCAGGGCAATACACTCTACGAGATGATCGGCTCACGGTGCGGCGCACGCGGAACCCATTTGGGTCCGGTTGTACTGTACTTTTGTACTATTTATTTTATGCTGTAATTTACTACACTCCACAACATACATACGCCGAATATCCTGATGTAAAGGCATACAGCAAACAGTGCAAATGGGAAAATGGCACGGAGACCGCAGCGCACCGCGTAATCTTGGTTTCTTACGGAAATACGGATTACATAGGTTTAGGGCAGGTCAGATCACGCGACGTCGCTTGATCAGGTTCAACTTTGTGTGACCGTCACATCCCGCCTCCTTCACCACTTTCACTTTCAGTGGCTCTTGTATCGCTATCGTCCTGTCTATTGGCCTATTGTGTAATTACCAACATGGATCAACTTTCTTCATCTCTTGCTCCCCCAAGGACCTCCCACAAGTCTCCCGCCGCCACAACTCCGCTCGAAGGTGCAGGCAGCGTAACGAAACGGTGATTGCTGCTATCTTGTCACTCCGGATGCAACTGTCCTCATTTTATCTTGCAAGGCTTGGAAATGAACTCATGACTTTGATGGTTGGTCCCCGTCTCGTCTGCGAATGTTAGAATTTTAAAATGCCTTAACACGCAATATTCCAGATGTCCTCTTCTGCTGGGATTGTAAGTGCTTCGTAACTGAGCCACTATATCCCATTTTAAGTCCCTTCAAGTCTGCGTTCCCCAAATCGGATGCGAACCTATTCGAGTGGGTTGGAACAATCGAAGGCGTATCTGGAACGGTGCGTGTCGCGCGTCGCGTCGAATCACGTGCCGTATTTGATACCGAACACCTCAGGTCTACTCCGGGCTCACGTTCAAAATTTCTATCACCTTCCCACCCAACTATCCATACGTGCCGCCTACAATCAAGTTCGACACCCCTTGCTATCATCCGAATGTAGACCTGGCGGGTAACATTTGCTTGGATATTCTCCAGGTCAGTCTCGTGGCCGCGTTTACCTATCTGCAACACTGACAATGGGAACATAGGACAAATGGTCAGCGGTATACAGTGTACATACGGTTCTCCTATCGTTACAATCATTACTTGGTGGTCAGTTTCTCAGCTGTCAGTACATCCTTGCATATGACCAACCGAACACCATATTAGAACCAAATAATGCGTCACCGTTGAACACCGATGCAGCGAACCTCTGGGACTCACCAAGTGGTGCGTTCATACCCGATAGCGGCATGCCCACACTAAGTGTTTGTCTACAGAATTTAAGACCGAACTTAGGAAACATTACCGAGCAAGCACAGAGAACTCGAATTGAGCTTCCCGTACATTTGTGGATAATATTGTTCATTCATCAGCGCGACCCTGGGACAGTCCGTGTACGGCATACTTTCGTGCAACATATTTTTCTTTTCGTTGATGGGCTAGCCATGCAACCCGTCGACCTAAATATATATTTCTTTGCGATCGCTTGGTTTGAATTAGCCGATGTGGTCACGTGCATTTTGGCTTCGGTGGCAACGGTCTCTCCAGTCTTGCAACCTAAGTGCATCCGCAGTGGCCAACCTACTACCATTTCTCTTTCTCTTCCACATCCTTTTTTAACCCTTGACGGGTTTTGACTTCCTTGCGTGCTGGTTATATCACGCTTCATTCTCGCTCACTCCTCATTGTCATCAACTTTCTTTCATACACTGCACGTAAGATTACCCCAAACCGCAGCAAATCAGTTCTTTTGATCTAACAGCTTTTTTCAGTGCCCAAAGCACCGAACAAGCCTACCATGCCGCGTCGCCCACCCCCTACATCTCTTCGACTTGCTCAGGGACCCACCCCAACCCGTGGCCAGCCAAAGCACACCCTCCCATCCATCCCCCGACCCACATTCTACCCTTCCAAACTATCAGGGACGTATTATCCGAGGGTAACAGAGCCGCTCGGAGTTGCACCACCAACACTCCCTGTCACGCGATCACCACCTGACGGATACTTGCCGTTATACTGCAGTGTTAGCCTTCCTGGTTCAAGGAGGAACAGCTCTTCTGGCGAAGGGGAAGGTGGTCATGATTTGCAAAGGTCAGCTGGCGCAGAGCCGAAGAAGACCACGAGGGGACCTTGGGATCATTCGGGTTCCATCTCATTGCCAATCAACGTTGAATCGATATTGACCCTGCCAAAACCCGTTGCTATCAGCCCATGAGCGAGGTTTTGGTTTGGGGATGTGCTGTGATGAGAGTACTGGTTGCTGGTTAGACCATGTGTATAATTTGATGGGGTCGTGTACGATTTACTCTCCTTTTACTCGTCCCGGGGGGTAAAGGATGTCTCTGTACGATATGGTGGGGTTTAGTAGGCCAATTCAATGCCTTGGGTCCGGGATCCAGACTGTTCAGGCCCATCTGCTAAGTTCTAGTCCGCCGGGACAGGCGTCCTGATAAGTCCAAACTGCAAGTAGAAACTCATGCTGGACCACTGCTGGTCAGCGACTAGCCCTGTCGTTTCTTTTCGCTTCCAGACAACATTCGTCTCACTGAATTCGACATGAGCGGTCATAAACGAAGGTTGAGCTTACTGCCAACACGTTCCAATTCAACTTCTTTACGACCACGTCGCCGAAACAACTCCATTTCACTCGATGGCGTTCACTGCGACATCATCCTTCTCATACTCGGGTATCTTCACTGGCCACACGACTATTGCAGCCTGACTCTGGTATGCCGCACCCTTCACAACCATGTCATGCCAGAATTGTACAAAACAATCACGATCACACCGAACACACGCAACACATTGGCGCTGCTCTCCAAACTCGACGCAGACAACACGATCTGCGCATCAGTACAAAGTCTTATCTTTGATAATGTCGCACGGAGTATCCGGCCTTCCATTCCATTACCTGAAGAGTTCGACCAGGCGCGAAAAAAGGATCTCGCAGATTCACAATTAGCACAATACGAAGATCACAGTTGTGATCCCCACCGCCTGCGATTGCGGTTACATCACGTTCTTCCGAAGCTTCAGAATCTGCACACAGTATGTCTGAAGCGCTGGAACCATATTTTGCAAGGGCCGCTCACAGCCGCGGAATGCTACAACTACTGGCAGTCTGGTCCAGACAAAAGCACTTCTTTATTACGGAAGCTGCACATAACTCGGCCGTATCCTGGACCCCCACCAGTCATGCACGGTGATCGCGAGCCTTGTCCGCTCGATATCATCTCATTGCTTTTGTTGCGATGCGAGCATATCCGAAAACTCTATATTGTTGGGACGTTCCCCAACATGCGCTTTTCCAAGACGCCATTCGCGTTCGATAGTCTGGAGGTATTGGTAATCGGAGAACGTACAGCGTGCGCAAATGTGTGGAATGGCATTTTACGCGAGTGCAAGTCGCTGAAAGTCCTGGGTTTGCTGAACGTACACTTCCGCTTCGATAAGTTGTTTGCTGGGTGTCATTTCCCGTGTTTAGAGTCAATCGGTTCGTATATTTCGCGAAATTTTTCTGAACCAGTTGACCGATATATTTAACCTCAGAGTGGTTTGGATATGCATTCTCATCGGCAAACCCACGAAAGCCAAGCCGAGCATTCGCCGATTTCATAGAGAAGCACTCTGAAACGCTAAAAGTGGTCTCCCTGGCACCAAGGACAAGCCAACCACGCGGTTTTCCATTTGACGGTGGGTTTCGGATATTTAACCCGGACAATGAGGTAAGAAAAACTGGATCTGTATTGCATAGTGCAGTATTTGATTTTTGGTGTAGCTTCTGCCGAATCTGGAGACATTGCGTTTGCAAAATTGGACCGCGTTTGCAGCTGATCATGATCAGTGGCCACATTCTGAGAGTTCGCAATCGCGAGCTCTGGTGGAAGAGATTTGTCGCTTTGTTGCATGTCGGCCGAAGATCACTGATCTTACGATTACCGACTTGCCGTGGGATGTAGCGGAGTGGTTGACTGGTGAGGTTTTGGCTGATCGAGCGATGAGGAGAGTGTTGGTTGGGGAGAGCTTGCGGGCGAGTCAGGCTGAGCATGTCCCTGGTGACTCTGCACGGAATCCGTGGGTGAAGCGGTGGCAGATGCCTGGTGCGATGCTTCGGCGGGAACAAGAAGAATGGGCCCTAACGCGGAAGCAACAATATTTACGAGACGCATGGTTGTCGTATGAACTGAATTTCCAAGGGCTGGCGCTTGAGGAGTGCGGATACCGACCATGGCTGATGACGTCCAAGTGCCCCCGGAGCTGGGTGGATTATCTGCGACGGTGACTGGGGATATGGGGATGCCCTTGTACTGTAAATGTAATAATGATAGTAATTTTGATGGCGGGCCTCGCTGCCTCGTGGATGAGCGGAGTTGCAAGTGTGTGCAGTAGTGAAGTTGAGGCCAGAACGCCCGTCTCCCACTGGCAGTTTACTTGTTTTTCTCTCCTCAATCTTTTACTTTTTACGATCTAACTCTGCTAGTTGCTCATATTTCCTGTAGCAAAGCAGTCATGTCCTCCCCAGCTCCTCCTGACATGTCTTCTCTTTCCATCTCCCCTTCATCTCAGCAGCGCCTTTACGACTCTTACGATTTTGAAGGAAACGGCGCAGCCAACGCTAGACAGCAATTTCTCTTCTCTACATCCCCTGCCATCTCAGGCCAGTCTCCTTACAACAATGGTCTTCCCATTAACCAGTCCTCTCTCAAGTCCAGGGCTTCCAGAGCTGGCCTCCCTACCGTGCGTTACCTCTCCTTCACCCGCTCTTCCCCGCTCATTCCGCTCAATCCCTTCCCCAAATCAATAGCAATGGCTCGAAAACCAGTCCTCCATGACAGATTCGCGCTCTCTTTCCCCTCCTAACACGTCAGATTTGTCTTCAGGGGGTGGTTCACCCCCTATGTCCCACCTATCCGGTCCACCTATGCAACCCACTACTCCCGGTCAGAATATCGATGACGAAGTTATACCCACTGCAATTGTTATCAAGAATATCCCATTTAACGTCAAGCGCGAGACCCTCCTTGAGATTATCGTGAGTTTCCCCATCTGTCACCCCCCGTCACCATCAGACCTCATCTATTTCCGCGCGTCCTAGGCATCGCTTCAGATCCCTACTCCGTACGCGTTTAATTACCATTTGGATCCTCAAGGCGCCTTCCGTGGTCTGGCTTTCGCGAATTTCCGCCAGTCCGCGGACGCCGATGCCGTTGTCGCAGCTCTGAATGGCTTCGACGTTCAGGGCCGAAAGCTGCGTGTGGAGTATAAAAAAGTTCTCCAGGCAGGCGAGAAAGAGCGCATCGAGCGTGAAAAGGCAATACGCAGGATGCGCTCCATGCAGATGGAGAAGGAGCAACAGCAGTATCACGACGAGTTTGGCCCCGTCGCGGCGCCGATGTTCAGCCAACCGCGTTCCTTTTCAGGAGCCCAGCCTCCTATCGCTTCTCCCTACCCTCCACAGCAACCTTCCCCTCCGCATATGCAGTCTATGCCCATGCAAGTGCAGCAACCGTACGGCGTGTCATCGCCGCCAATTCCACCTACCACCCCAACTCAATCGGCCAAGGCGACATCTACTACTGAACTGGACCTCAACGACCCTTCAACGCTGGAGATTTACTCTCGCATCCTACTGTTCAAGGACGATCATATGAGGGACGAGCTCGCGTTCTCTCGCACTCTATCTCCCAAGCAACGTAGGGTCGTTCACCTGGTCGCCCAAAAGCTTGGTGTCTATCACTATTCTGTCGGCGAAGGTGAGGAACGTTACGCTGTCGTGACACGGATTAACCCGGAAACTGTGCGTACTTCTGCATTCCATCCATCACTACCTTCTAATTATTCCTGACCTATACAATCTCGCAACAGAGGCATCAACCGCAGACACTCTCCCGCGCACCGTCAGCTTACATCACCCCATCGGCACCGCAAGTCCCAACGAGCTCGTTGCGCACCAAAAAGTCTATGCCAGATATGAAAACTTTGCACACACAGACACCTCGTCTCAACACGCGGTCGTCTAATGGCAATATTCGCGAGGGCTATGCCACAATTGCCTCGCCATCACGCCGCTCCCCAGGAGGGTTCGGCTCCCTCTTCGGCAATGGAGCGTTCGGCAACAACTCCGGCGGCTCGTCAATCCCTCCAGTCCCCAGCCTCCCCGCCAACTTGTCCACTTCGCTAAACGGTGGCGGAGGGTCGTTGAATGATGGGCCTGGCAGCGGTGTTGTCAGACAACCGCGTGGTCCGTCTGGAGGTACTGGATTTAGCATGCGCAGGGACCAGCGTGTCGTTGCGAGCGAGAGCTCTGCGCGAATCGGATTGGAGGCACGCTCGCACGAACCGCTGGAGATCTAGGCAAGAAGAAAAGAAACCAAGCGACCCGAAAGGACCGTGACAGCACACAATTTATATCATCGTCAATTCTTCACTTACACTCTTGGATCCAATGGCCCTATTCATTTTTTCTCCCCCCTCCGCGCGTTTTCCCCATAATACATCCCACTTGTTTGTCACATACTGACCACTCCACTGCGCGCATAGCAAGGAAAGACTGACTTACCGGTCTGTTTCCTGTGTCCTAGTCGTATATATATACTCTACCCGGCACTTTTTAAAATCTTTCCGTGCTATCTACTTCAATCGTGCTTTTGTCAAGATTAGGCTGTACCATTGTCAACTAGAGATCGAGACTTAGCCTTCCCTTCACTCATCGTAAATGTCTGATTTTGATTCCGACTCTTGGCGCGGCGCGGCGCGACGCGACGATCAGGCACATACAGGTTTTTCGCGGACCCAACTGTGAAATAATTTATTGCTGGCAGGTATGCCTAGTGCTACCATCATCCATGCCGCTTTCTTTGCCGTCGGTGCAGCTGTTGGCGCGGGCACTATTGCAGCGTTGGGTCCGCGTAAAAAACGCGAAATCAAGATAAGCAGTGGTGGTAGTGCGGCAGTCGCATCGTCATCGACGTCCCCAATTCTGAACATTGGACCAACTGGAGCGCCTACAGTCTCTCAAGGCGTTGCACTTGTCCCAAGTGCAGTGTTGAAGTATGGCAATCCAGGTGCGCATGGTTCCTGACAGTGACTCGAAAGCTCCTTCAACTTAGCACCCAACGCCTAGGACCTATCGCCGATCTGCTCGTTCGCAAAGCATACGTCGCGGCGTATGACAGAAGACTGCGCCATCCAGCATGGGTAAGCACTTTCAGTACACCGCAACTCTATATACATCATTTTACTTTCTTTTAGACAGCCGAGCACCTCACCCTCTCATCCCTTGGCCGTTCACCATCAAAATCACCTGATCCTGCAAGAGAAGGTGGCGATAGGCAGCGGTCCGTATTTACGGAAGACGAGGCCCTGCCTATCCCTTTCCGAGCTCGACTGCAGGATTATTTCAGGAGCGGATACGACCGCGGGCACATGTATGCTCGATATTCACAGTGAAATTCAGAGTTCTCAAGTTTTATAACTAACAGGGTACCTGCCGCCGATGCAAAATTGTCCCAGGTAAGCAGTGTATACATACGCGTGTAAATTGTAAATTAAACTTGGTATCTGCATAGGACGCCATGGACGAGACATTTTTACTGTCTAATATTGCCCCGCAGGTTGGAGATGGTTTCAATCGACACTGTGGGTTAAGTTCAATACCAAAAGATGCTTTGTATATTTACCGGGGTGTCACAGATTGGGCATACGTCGAAGATTGGTGTCGCCGCTTAACCGGCTCTTTCGCCGACGTGTATGTCTTCACAATTCCACTCTATTTGCCAACGTTACACTCAGATGGCAAATGGCGTGTGGTGAGTCATTTAGAGTCTGGGTTCATATTTGTCTCTCTGAATGTCGCTGTAACCTAGACTCATGAAGTGATTGGGAATCCACCGAATGTCGCCGTTCCGACTCATTTTTCAAAAGTCGTGCTTGCCACGAGACCGTCGTCGCCTTCCAAGCCCAATGTACTGGAAATGTCCATGGGTGCGTTCGTCATGCCGAATGCTGCGATTCCTGAAGACACCCCACTGGAATCCTTCATGATGCCTGGTAAGGCTTTCATAATTTGACTGAGATAGGACATTCATCTCGTGTGCTTTGATTTTCCCGGGACAGTCGATGCAGTGGAGCGATCCGCTGGTCTGACACTCTTCTCGGACGCTCTCAAGTTATCATCAAAAAATATCTGCAAAACATCTAAATGCGAACTGGTTATTCGACGCTTCGACGATGCGCAAAAGCGACCCCCGTTGCGCAGGTCATTATCCGCTCCAAACTAGAATTAGAGACGTCTCTTGCGTATCGTAAATTTACACAACAACTAATGATGACATGCATCGTGAAGTGCGGGTTACCAGTCTGACAAGATGTCCTTGACTCCATTCCAATACTCCTTGTCCACCCACTGTTCAATCTCCTCCTTAGTCAACCATGCGAAATCTGCTATGTCGTCCTTTGGTTTTACCTGACCCGCGAATATGTGACCCTTCATGAAGAAAACCTGGCATCGAAGAAATTAATTCTGGGACAAATTTACTGTAGATCTTGTCTTACACACCTTTTCGCCTACATGGTCATTCTCTGCATTTGTTGGATAGTTGAATTCCAAAAGGCCAATTGGACGACGACCAACTATCCATGTGTTCATTGCATCTCCGCACTGTTCATGAAGCAACCGTTGTGCAGCCTACAGAATATTGCGTGAGCAAGCGTACGAACAAGAATGTTGGACAGAACAATCACCTCATGTAGTAACTCATCCTTCCGCACCGTTGCTCCCTGGGGAAATCGCCATGCGTACTTGTCCGTTGGCTTCCCCTTGATGAGCAAATATAAATTTCTTGGTCCTCGCCTATCCAGGCTTTTATAGTCTTTAAGTTTGTCTGCCTTCGTGACTCGGAGCTTAGGCTGCTCCTGCTCCCTTTCAGCGTCGTCGTCCGTCAAAATAGATGTACTGTCGTCGACAGCCTCCCCAAATCCCTTTCCGAACGCCTCTTTCTCGCGCGCACGCTCCTCCGCCTTGAACCGACCTTCTAAAACAGAACCGTCCTTGAAATAAAAATAATCCGGAAACGGATTTTGAAGGGCGCGGTATATTCGCCTTTGGTAGTCATAAAATGCACGTTCGAAGGGTGTAGGGGCTGTTGTAAGGATTGGTGCACGATTGAGAACGACTCCTGCAGTCAAGAGATGACTTTGGGTCTTTGCCTCGGTTGCATGCGTTGCAAGGCAGCGCTGGTCTGAGAAACCTATACAACATATATTTCAATTCGGGTTGTTCATTTTGGCGTCTATTGAAGCTCACAGGAACGAGCAGAGGCCCACCGAGTTTTTCGAAAGACGGAGGAAGACATGGAAAGGAGTCACGTGCCCATACCTCTTTAGCCTTCCTCACTTCCGCCACTCGTTCTGCAGAGGCGTATGGCGCTCACCCTCGTCTCCAATTCTTACCTTGAGGAATCCTCAGCAAAGATTCGCGCAAAGCCTGTGCCATGGGAGGTCTGTTATACAACGTCAAGACATAGTAAACGACACTTAGCACGCATATCTAGGGATACCAACGGAATGGTCTTGTCACGTCTGAGGAGCTCGCTCTTATCAAGAGAGTAGACCGCCAACCTCGTACAAAGACAGAACCTTTGTTGATTTCTGATGGCCGCACATTTGCGTTGCTATATCTTTCGCTGTTGAAGAAGCTCAACCGGACGGACACCATGCAGTGTATCCTAGTGCTAATCGCCGATGCCCTGGCTGGTATGTAGCGATCTGTATGCGTATTTGCACAAGCTAATGCACCATTAAAGATCATGATGAGCGCATACCGTTATTTACCACAGCATCCACACAAGATCCTGAGCTTCCATACGTGCCGTTACTGCGGTAAATGCACGGCGCTTCGAATCTGTCTTTTGCTTACCACAATCGTTTAGAGCGCTGGAGAGTTCAGACGAATTCTTGCAACTTAAATCTTCGCAGATCCTTACTGTTCTTTTGAGGTCCGGCTTCTCCACCCTTGTGAATAGTTTGTATACTGACCAAATGCTGCAGCTCTGAACCCTCCCCTCTCCAGTCCCAACAATTGCAACCTTTCTTGGTAGTGTTGTCCAATCTCATACAATCTGCATCGTCCAACAAACGTGATGTTGCTGTCCAATGCCTGGAAGCTTTACTACCCCGCGCTGAATGCCGGAGGGCCGTCTGGGCCAACCCAGGAATAATCTCAGGGTGGGTGATGCGAGTTGTACGGCGATATAATGCTTAGTGACATTACAGACTCCGAGAGATATTGCGAAGCAAGCCAGGCGCACAAATGAGCTACCAGGTTGGCTTTAGTTTCTGGCTCCTAACTTTTGAGCAAGAGATAGCGGAAAATATCAATCAGTAAGTGTATCCGTCTCTGTTCAAATGCTTGTTTAATCGATGGGACAGAAAATATGATATCATACAGCTTCTAACAGACACGGCACAAGCAGCAGTGAAGGAGAAAGTTACTCGTGTCATTGTCGCCACATTTAGAGTACGACCCCTCCGCCCTGTGCAAAGCTTGGTGATTGATATTCAACTTTAGAACCTGGTCACAAAAGCACCTTCACAGAACCTTCCTGCCATGCTTGTCGCGAAGCTCTTACCGTTTGTGAAGAGTCTCTCTACGCGCAAGTGGTCGGACGAAGACATTGTTGAAGACGTACAGTTCTTACGGGATGAACTGAAGGCACGCTTTGACAGCCTCACGTATGTCTCCCCCAGCCGTCCTTTCGTTTCCGTTCATTGACAACTCATGTATGCGTGAATCAAGCACATACGATGAGTATAGTTCCGAGCTTGCATCAGGCCACCTATCGTGGACTCCGGTGCATGAATCAGAGGCGTTTTGGCACGACAATGCGAGTAGATTGAATGACCGCGACTCCGAGCAGCTGAAGTGAGTCACTCAGCCCGACTTCGTACATTTGGTTGGTGCTAATGCGTTTTCTGAAGGATACTCGTGAAACTACTCAAAGAGTCACAGGATCCAACTGTGCTCGCGGTCTCTGCTCACGATATCGGGAAATATGTCCAGCATTACGAGCGGGGGAAGAAGTGCGTTGCTCTTTTAATCCAATTTCTACATGGGTTGACCTTGGTTCACAGAGCGGTAACAGATCTTGGTGCAAAGACGCGGGTGATGGAGTTGATGACCCATGATAACGCGGAAGTGCGGTATCAGGCTCTCATCTCAGTCCAGAGACTCATTAGTCAACCATGGGTCTCTGCATAGTATTCACGACACGTATGAATATCACGTTGGTATAATATAATGTGCCTGTATTTGGACTGCAATCCGAGTGTATAAAAATCTAAGATTATTGAATCCACACCTCCGCTACTACATCCCATTCTTTCAAGATCCGTGCTTCCACCACATGGCCGCTTTGTTCAGTTGGTGAATTTGCATCACCCTCATGGTACTCCTCGTCAACCTCCCGATCATCCACAAGCAACACACGCAAACCTCCAACTCTGGCAAACCCACGCTTTAGAGGTAAGTACGACAATGTAAATTGATGCTTTGCTTCCGCTCTTAAAGGCGATATGGCGGCGTCTCCGCCTTCCGACAACACAGTCGCCGAACGCGATAAGTGGAATGGAGGAAGTATCATTGCTGAGGAGCCAGAGTACACCACCTTCGCTTCATCGTGTGATTTCCCGTCAGTGAACGGCGGAGGCAGTCTCACTCCAACGGATTCGCTGTCCAAATTTGTGTCTGTCTGTGCAACCGGTTCCTCAAGTGAGCCCCGCGGCGAAGCGACTATCAACCGATCTGTGAGTGCTGCGTGCATCAAGACACCTCGCGCGGCAGTCCCGGGTGACGGTGTAGAGAAACCAGAGGAGGGAACGAGGGGACTGTGCAAATCTCCGTGAGGTCCTGCCACGGCAGTCTCGGGTTGTGTTGGACGAATCGTCCGGGGTTGTACATGCTGTACTGCGAGATTGAGGTGCCGAGATCTTCGTGAGGACTTTGTCAATGTGGGTACGGTTGCAGATACATTAAGGGTGCATGCCAGAATGAAAGGCTCTTGGATGCGCGTGCTTCCGTACGGGACATCATTTACAACCAAGTCGACCTCAACGTCCGCTCGCCCATGTGTTCCCGGCGCCGCACCAGGTGTAGGAGAGCCAATTCTAGCTGGATCAGGGCCAGGAGACTGTTGTCTTGTAGGTGGTGCACTCGCTCTTTTGTACGGAGCTGGACTCCGTGGAACCGGTGGGAGAGGCGGAGGGGGAGTGCCTATCCTTGTGGGCGGTTGTGAGAGCGCCGGAGAGCGCGGGCGAGGAGGTTGCGGGGCATTGGACTTTTGGAGGTATGGTGGAATTGCAGACATTGGTACAGGAGGTGGGGGTGGGGCAGGGATGAGGGGGATGCGCCTGGAGAGTACCTTTTTATGCTGTCAGTGAGATGATCACAACACCTGAGAGCAGGAGGCTTACAGATGTGAGTAGCCTGCCCGGTTCTCCGAGTGAGGAGCGCCATGAGATATCCAGCCGCCCAAGGGGTATGACTGTGCCAGGTGTGGGGGGAACGGGAAAACTCGGCTTTACAGCAGGTACAGGAGTGAGGACATAGATGTATTGCCGCATATCTTGAGGATTCATCAGTGCGTTTGTACCTGAAAATATATTCTCTCCATCAAGTACATTTCCATCTTCCGCACGCCATCCATCGGAGGGCTCGAGGCGCATACGCTCGAACCACATTGGCTCCTGCGTCTGGTTTTGGATATGCACTTCAAGGAAAATTTTGTCGCGTTCGGAAGCAGAGAGCAAGGCCGTCGGGGAGCGTGATGTATGCACTTTTGTTTTCACGGAGAGGGGGTTCGTAACCTAACAGCCGTTATGATACGTTTCTGTCAAAAGCGATATAAACTTACTACGAATTTATAGAACTTGCGGAAAGTCTGAATGGAAGGATCTTCAGGAACTTCGCCTGTTGGATGTGGATGGGGTCGTGCTCCTGTTGGGAGACGATAGAAAACAGTGCATGCCAATACATGTTGACCAAGTTCTTTCATTTCATGGCTCACCACACTCTCGATAGTGTCGCCTGCCTTCAAAGTATGATCTGGTCCTCCGATTTCTGCAAGCAGTGTCTTGACAGCAGCAGTTTGCATTTCAATCTTCATTGAGACAGCATCAATGTCCACAGCAGCTTCGTTATTGATACACAGACAACTAGAGAACGTTTCGCCAAGCTGTATTGCCCCAAAAGACGACGGTAATGTAAGCATCTGCGATGCATGTGTCAAGTCCCTAAGCGTCTTGGGATGGCCTTCAAGAGGTGTCGAGCCTTGGAGAGAAAGGACGGAAGCGGTAGAGTGTGCACTGAGTGATGGAGAGCTGGAAAAGAAAGGTTGCCATGCTGCTGCTAGGGATGGCCTCTGCTCTCAGCTCAACATATTGCGCAATAAATAATACCAAGATATGCTCACTGAAACTCGCATAACCTTGAGCGACAAAGGATGGGCTGAGCCGTCCATGATGGTCGAGAGAAGGAATTTGGGTACACGTGATCAGACGCGTATCGTTGACGCGTTCCAAGCAAAGATGAATGGGGATCACGTATATATGAAGCGTAATATATGTGCTATTCTTTATCCTTCCTTTGCCAAAAGCTTCTTCAGCTCCGCATTCTTCATCTCTAACACCTCTATCTTCCCTCCAGCAGTGCGCATTTTCCTAGTTAAATACGCAGCTCTCATCCCTGTCGCACTCTGCCCTCCCCACCAATGAGGAGACTCCATGCCAATTTCCTTCAACCTGATCAATTCGTCCTCGCAACTCCGTACTGTTGCCTCTGCACTGGATATGACCTTATCGTTGAAAGCGATATCTTGAATGGCATGGAAGACAGGGTCTTTGTAGATGCGATATGTGAGTCAAAAATCTATGCGTTGGTTTGGAAACATACCTGCAACCAAGCGTTCGAAAACCGATCGGTATACAGGTCGTCCAGGGCGTATAGTGGACGGCCGACCTGCCATACGTAAATGAGCCTTTGCGGATTAAAACTATAGAGAACAATGCAAACCATCGTGGGTACCAATCGTTATAAGTTCCGCGTGCTCCATGTTGCGTAATACTGTCTCGTCTCCCTTGAACGGAAAATCCAAGAGGATATCATGATAAGAAATCTCATTTGAAAAAAAAGGCATCCAAGTTAGACAGCATGGAAGTTGGAGAGATTAAATCTCACCTCATCTTGCTTCGCCAGAAGCTTCATGACAACCCAAGCCTGCTCTCTCGTCCAAGGCAAAGACTTGGCATCCTCTGCGTCCTCACCAAAACCATTCTTGCGCAACTCGCTCACGCCGCGGTTGATGATGTCTTCGACTGCCACTTCAATTGTTAGGCCATTGCGGACTTTATGCACGAGCTATGCGGGCTAATTGATTAGCCTGGAAGATTGTTAATATGAATATATAGGAACTGACTGAATCGAGGTCGCTTGCGCGGCCACCCAGGCGCTCGATAAACTTCTCTCGCTCGGGGGTCAAGTCGTTTGTTTCACCGGCATCTCGAAGCTTTCGAGAAACATATGAAAGAGCACTTGACGATTCCGCGTCGTAAAGCGCGATCACATTCAATGGTTTGGATGGAAGAGCTGGAGATTGGGAAGAAAGCGTTAAATAATGTTTAATGTTGATAAGGGAAAGCGACCTTGGGCCAACAATTTTGCGTTCTCCCTATTATCGCTCACAACGATAACGTGTGCAACCTGTCGCATGCGTCGTGAGGAAGTCTGGATACAGCCACACGAGCCGCCGACATACCTGATTCTCAACGAGCGTCGCAGCCCATTGTGCCAACACATTCAATACTTCATCCTTACCACGTTTCGTCGCAAAGTTTTTGATCACAACAACCGGAAGTGCATTGAGAGCTTCCAGGTCTCGTACGGATGTCTGTCGTTTCTGAATATCGTCTCCTTGAGTCCTGTCAGCCCCAGAAGACATATCTCCGTAGCCTCCATCCGAGTCTTCCGGCCGCATTAGCTCGTCCCCGATACCCAGCTCGCTCATGACGCCATTGCCCGCAACACAGTCCAATCGACCATCATGCCATAATCCTCTCCGGATTTTCTCCGAACGCTCCGCCTCTTCAGCTTTGCGTGAAAGTAACTGCTGATACTCCACAACTTCGCGATCCATGTGCTTGCGCCGCCGTGAGCTCACACCTTTCAGACCAGTTCCGACGACTTCCAACATTTCTTTCACCTGGGCTTCGAGCGAGGAGCTAAGTCCAGCTGACATATGGGCATGCATTAGCAACGGCAACCAACAATATATTTGCTTTACCTTTCTGGCCTATGAGACCGACACTGGCGATGTCTATGAGATTGTTGAGGGAATTAAGGAATGGGAAAACAGGCCAATAGCCGGTCTGTCGGGATAGGGAAAGCAACACGGCGGAAGCAGAGGAAGCCTTGTATATCTCGGCGCAGTCGATGACAAGCCGCGGGCTGCACAAGATGTCAAATTGGACCAAAATCTGTGCTTAACGACGTTTGACCGACCGCTGGTTGTCAGCAAGACATGAAGCAAGCATGCGGGATTTTCCACTGCCTTGGGGTCCGTGAATGAATGTTAAAGTTCCTAGCATAGGAGATGTTGTTGGCAACAAGGAAACATTTATAAGACATCTGTTGAAGCTCACCAGGAAGGTCAGAAAGGTACGAATGCAGAGAATCCTGCGCATCTTTTCGTTCTTTCCATATGCCTTCCTCGGACGATTCAGACTCCTCCGACTTTGATGCGAAAGTGAATGATAATCGGTCAAGAGTATTGGCCCTGATCCACCGATACAACTTATACTCTACGGGGAATGGGGTCAAAGCCGTTCAATGAGATAAAACAGAAAGTTAACCTCGGTAATCCAGCCAGTTGAGGATTTTCGCTTCAACAGCAAATGTACGAACAGGATCAAATATCTACCCACAATTATTTTAGCAGAGCTCATGCCAGTGGTTCGAACTCACCGTGTAAGTTAAAGTGCCGAGCAAGAAAAATATGATGGGAAAAACAATCCTCGGGTGCGCCGCCATCCAGTCTCTCACAGCATGCGCCTTAATGGGTCTTTCGTACATTGTATAGAGTTTAGTGGGTGGCCCTGACGAGCTGGAAGGCAAGGAGAGGCCATGAAGAGTATTGTGTGCAATCGTCGCTGAACGGACATTGCGGAAATTGACCATTGCAGACCGAAGGACACCAGTAGGTGCAGGATTTGGACCATTCAGGTCTGCTATTCGCCCGTACGGCTGGTGAATCAAGGCGTTATTACAATATGCACGAGGTAAGCGAGACGCTTACCCGTAATAAGTCGTAGAGCTTTTCTTCGCGGATGTCCGGCCCGTCGAATGAAACTTTCATGATGGGAGACGCGAACCTGTTGAGGTCCTGCGCGTTAATGTTAGATAAATGCAGGATACGGTCGCGTTCCCCGCACCTCCCGCCAAGGTTGCCCTTTTACAATCCACGCATTTCCCGGGTTGATGTTCAACCATGACGGAAAGCCGCCCTTGGTCTTTGCGGCGGCCCTCAAGTCATTCACGATGTCATCCGCGGCTTTGTCCTCCTCTGCAGCGGAGTCGTATTGAAATTTTACGAATACACCCCCATCCTTGATACGAGGCTCTACAGAAAGATACTTGAAACCATGCGTATGCACAGAATCAAGTATGGCTTCTAGACGGCCAATGAATTCTTCCTCGCGAAGGTCTCCGAGATAATGACGAAGGCTGCACGCAATACCATTGGTTTCTGCTCGGCTTGAAACAGACTGTGTACTCACTCCCACGAGGCCAAGCGCACTGGAAACACGGAATCCACGAAAATCCAACCCTCACGACGGTTCGGTGTCTGGAGGTAAGTATAAATATAAATGTGACAATTTTGAAAGTTTGAAGTCCAAACCGTAGGATGTGCAATAGAAGCGAGGGTGCGACGACGGAGATTGGGGGGTACCCGCCTCTTGGCAACGGCGCGAACAGCGTTGAACATGTTGCTACTGTTGGACACGGACAACCATTGCTATTGCAATACCACCAGCCGAAGGAACGACGTCACTACCGAATTTGCCACCGTCAAGTCACGTGGATGTATGGTCGTGAGTGGCGTGGGATCTTTCCGACTGGTTTTGACACTTGGAACAAGAGCGCTGGGCTGCTGCAGGGCGTTGTTTCCAAGTCGTGGTCTGCCTGCTCGTCGCCGTCCACGATGTTCCCCTCACATTCTGTCAAGCATCCTCCCCAGCGAAAAACAACCGCCAATGGCCAGAGACCTCCTCCGATCTCGCGTTCAGGCTCTTTTTTAAATACTATTCGCACTATCGTCACTGCCCCGCTGTCCTGGTTTGCTGGCAACGACGAGTTCGAGGACGACGGTGACGGCAAACGGAAGCGTACTTTGGCCATCAATGGTGTCGTTCAGAATGACACGGCTGGCACCGCGCGGAAGAAAATGCGCTTGCAGAGTCCACCAAGAGCTTCAGGATACCTAGACCCGCCAGAGTCCAGTCTGCGAGTACCGCGTCGGTCTCCTCAGAGATACACTAGCCCGTTGAAACTAAATGTCGACGCCGGACAACCTTCCCCTTTGGCTGTCGATCCCATGGTGTCCGCCTTCCCAATGACTAGGACCATGTCCATCGACCCACCATCCCGTCATTCCACCACCACACACGATCACAAACCCTCAGCTTCCTTTGACTTCTCCATGGGCCGCACGCAGTCAATTTCAATGTCACGGGATATGTCTTTGCCTCCTCCCTTTCGCGTTCGGACATCGCTTACTCCTCAACCCTCACCATCGAAGCCTGCTCGAAGGGAAGCCTCCGCACCCCCACCACTGGCCAGTCTCATGTCCAATCCAATTTTCGTACGGCCACCGCCTGAACCTGTGGCTCCCCGACCACTTAACGAACAGAGGACTATGTCATTGGGATCTCTCGTTGATTTTCAGCGTTCGGTTCGTAGAAATTTCTTAAAAGACTGCCACCAGTATGTTCATAACTATGTGCAGACTCGCTCTCCGAGCCGGGGTCCAAGTCTTTTGAGCTCATCATCTTCCACATCATTTTCTAACAACGGTACGAGCATTCTTCCTTTTTCAATCGCACTGGTTGACTTTTGAGCTCAGTTCGCGTCACGAATGTTGCGGAAAGAACCCTTCACGAGCTTGACGTGTACAAGACTCCTATTGTGCCCACCAGATACAAGGAAGCAAAGGTCATACCGTCGTTCCTCAAACCCAAGAAGGTCCATGTACCTATTCCGATGACGGGCAAAGAGAGAGGCACCAAGCCCAGTCTGGGTATGAAATGTGCCGAAAAGGCTAAGGAATCAGAAAAGGGTGGAGGTAAACCATATTCGGGGCAAGGAGGGTTGAGCAAGTTGCTGGCAAGGAGGCGGGCTGAAGAGGAAGAGGAGCGGTTGGTCACGGCGATGGACCGTGACGACGAATCGGCGCAAACTACGAAGCGGGACGTCGGTGTATCTGCTAAACTCACATCTGACACGGAGGAAGACCGTTCTCGCAGCTTTGCAGCAAACGAAGTACCTCCTCTACCTGCCGTGCCATCTGCCGACGACCCAACCTTCGTCAATGGTCGTGATTTTTCATTCGAGCGTCTGGGCCGCAAGAAAACTGCGAGGTCCGACCCCAGGCATCCTGCTCCCTTGCGTCTGAGAAACAGGTTTTCAGCTGCATATGACGAAGAGGACGGCAACGACGATATTTCAATGCACAGTTCAGAAGGGCCGGCTTCAAGGAGCCGAGATGATCTAAGTGGCATGGAAGAGCAACCAGAAATGCCTCGTGTGTTTGAGCCTCCTGCTGGATTCAGTTTCGCAAAGGACGTACGTGCTGTTTTTTCCGTTGGTGCTTTATGTGTGACTAATTTCTAATCTTACACACAGACTGTTCCCATTGAGCACAAGCTTGACGGTGCAAAGGAGCCTCCACTCTCGTCTCTCCCTTTTTCATTCAACGCTACCCCTTCGGGGACGACGACGACAAACGAACAAGTGAAACCGCAAACACCGTCGTTCTTCGCGCAGCCATCCCAGTCGGCACCGAAAGACACCCCGCTAGCCGCTCCTCCAGTATCCTCGTCTCCCTTTTCATTCCCGTCGTCAGGTTCATCGACCTCGGGTTCTGACTTGAAAACGGGTCCTTCAGCTATTAAGGAGACCGCGGCCCCAACGACTACACCCACAGTTGCCATTACCCCTCCTACTCCGCAGCCTAAACCCAGTATTGAGATCACTACCCCGTCACTGTTCGCTGGAAATGCAGCAGCGAGTGCCGATCATGTCGCCAAAAAGCCAAGCTCCATTCCGAATTTCTTCGCAAACTCGGCTTTCATCGCCAATAAACCTGCCAACTCGTCCCCATTGGCTACCGCAGCACCATTGACCCCAAGTCCTCCTGCGCCAATCAAGGATGCCGATAATCCATTTTGGGATGGCGACAAACCCGCAGACCCACTGAAGAAAGCAGATGCGCCAGCAACTGCATTCAAGGAATCGGCAGGATCTTCCTTGTTTGCTAACGCCGCTCCAGAACGACCAAAGTCAGCGGAACCAAAGCCATCCCCTTTCGGTGGGTTTTCAAAACCCTTTTCGACACAATCAAGTGGCGCGTTAGGGAGTGCATCTACATCATCCGCGCCTCCCTTTGGTTCAGCTACGAAGAATCCGGAAGCCAGTCTTCTTTTCGGCGCTTCCAAGGGACAGGAATCCAGCATGCTGTTTGGCGCGCCTCCCAAAGTCGACGAAACCAAGAAGCCAGCATCGCAACCCGCACGGTCACCTTTCTCGTTCGCAGTGCCACCGACGTCAATTAATACGTCCTTGCCATTTTCCTCTACTCCGGCGTCACCTTTCTTATTTGGCAAGGCTGCAGAATTACCAGAGCAATCCAGCAGCAGTACCACTCGTATTGAGTCGCCTAAACCTTTGCCCTTGTTTGGGGCTGGACCAACAGCTTCTTCGGCGAACACCCCTACGACTGTTTCTCCGTTCTCGTTTGCCACCCCTCCAGCAACAGCTAACGTCGATGCAAAGGCATCACCATCTTCTGACGTCCCAAAGCCACTGTTCGGATTCTCGTTCCCAAACGCATCGGAAACAGCCAATGCGCCGTCCATTGCGGCTGGTGTCGAAGCGGAGAAAAGTCCCTTCGCTTTCGGTGCTCCTCCGTCCACTCCTCCCTCTGGGACTGAAAGGAAAGATCCATTCGGTGCGACCACCAGCACAAACACTGGATTCACGTTTGGAGCACCGTCGTCAAGTGCTAGCACCGCCACGCCGAACGACTCGTCTCCATTCAAGTTTGGATCCCAAGCCAGACCAAGCACACCTCCAAAGCAGGATAACACCGAGATGCGGATGGATGAGAGTCCCACGAGGGATGAAACCGGGAAGTTGACCACAGGGAATAAGCCCACAGGGGGGTTCACATTTGGTACTTCAAGTGATTCGACGCCTTTTGGTCAAAGCAACACTGTCGCGTCACCTTTCACGTTTGGAACCTCTGGATCGTCTCCATCCCTGGGAGTGAAACCCGAGGAGCCAAAATCAACAGGTTTTGGTAATTTTAACAGGACGACATCCGCTCCTGCTCTGTCCACTACGTTCTCTTTTGGTCAGAAATCAGACGACAAAGGTCCTGCCAGTGCTACTGGGTTTGGATCATCGAATCCGTTCAGTCAGCCTGCGGTGTCTACCACTACACCATTCAGTTTTGGCACCACCAACACGGGGCCATCGAATCCATTTGCTCAACCGGCCCACGCGAACAGTTCCGCACCAAATAGCCCGTCCACATTTGCTCAGCCGTCCCCGTTCGCTTTCTCCACGCCGACCAGTACTCCCACAAACCCGTTCAATTTTGGCTCCAGCCAACCATCATCCCCGGCGGCCGGCGCGCTCCCATTGTCCCCTGCCACAACGAATGTGCCGTTTGCTTTTGGTCAGCCATCTGGAACGCAAACGCCGACGTTTGGCGCGGCACCATCTTCGGGTGCACTGTTCAACATCGGTGCGCCTCCTCCTCCCGCACCTGGCAGTGGTACTCCTCGACAAGTAAAGAAGCTGCCCAGGCGTGGTGCTGGGAAACGTTAACGAAAGCCAAAAAGAATTGGCGCTCTTGAATGCCTGCAACCGTTGTTTTCTCCATTGATTGTGAACCGAATCATAGTTACATTTTAGTTTCCTCAGCTTTCCACCACAGCTTCCCACACGCATAAGTATATCCGTCCCACGCAATATTTTTTGTTATCACTGCATTGGTAGGTAGTCTAGTTACATACGGAAATTTCTCTTGCATCTACACATCAAGCTGGCCCAACGCTTTGTTCATAGTCGCAATGATATATCTGCTGTAAGAAACACGGTGTGACAGGTTAGCGTCACGCGTCAGGCTTTCCATTCTCAACATGCCTCGAGAAATAGTTACGGTCCAGTTGGGACAATGCGGGAACCAGAGTACGAACATTTCCTCTCCTTTATCGCGTGAAGCTGACTTACTTCAGTGGGATCTGTTTATTGGCAACGACTTTGTGCTGAGCACGGTATAAGCAAGGAGGGAATTCTCGAGGAATGGGCGACAGAAGGAGGTGACCGCAAGGACGTCTTCTTCTATCAAGCAGACGACGAACATTATATTCCGAGGGCTATTCTCGTCGATCTGGAGCCACGTGTATTTCGCCTCTTTGACTTCTATCCGTATACCAAATGACATATCTCGTCTAGGTTATTAACAACATACTGACGTCGCCCTTCGCAAGCCTCTACAACCCTGAAAACATATTTGTTTCCAAAGATGGAGGTGGTGCTGGGAATAATTGGGCGCAGGGTTATGCTGCTGGCGAGCGAATCTACGAGGAGGTCATGGAGATGATTGATCGAGAGGCGGAGGGGAGCGACTCGCTGGAGGTAGGATCTTTCCCATTTCTTACTCGCTATCAACTAAGCCTATACCTTAGGGTTTTATGCTTATGCATTCTATTGCAGGCGGGACAGGTTCCGGACTAGGGTCTTTCCTGCTGGAGCGACTAAACGACAAGTTCCCAAAGAAACTCATCCAAACTTACTCTGTATTCCCAAATGCCCAGGAAGGAGACGTGGTCGTACAACCTTACAACTCTCTACTTACCCTGAAACGCCTTACCAATCATGCTGACTCGGTTGTTGTGCTCGACAATGGTGCTCTCGCAAGAATAGCAGCTGACAGGCTTCACCTGCAAACACCAACATTCGATCAGACAAATCAACTTGTCCGTTGCTACTACCTTTTGTGCGGCTAATACTAATCTACGTTAGATGTCAACTGTCATGGCGGCCAGCACGCAAACCCTGCGATATCCCGGATACATGAACAACGACCTGGTTGGAATAATAGCATCCCTTATCCCTACACCACGATGTCATTTCTTGATGACATCATACACGCCTTTCACAAGCGATCAGATTGACAAGGTGTGCGCTCTTAGGAATATTTGAAGCGAATCTGAACTCGCACAGGCAAAACCCATTCGACGGACAACCGTGCTCGATGTCATGCGTCGATTATTACAGCCAAAGAACAGAATGGTGTCAACTACACCAAGTAGAACAGCATGCTACATTTCAATTTTGAACATTATTCAGGGCGATGTGGACCCTACAGACGTTCGTGTTTCAATCATAGGTGACCGGATCGCGTCACCAGCATTCTCGCAGGTTCATCAATCACTTCTGCGCATTCGGGAGCGTCAGTTAGCCAACTTCATTCCCTGGGGTCCAGCGTCGATCCAGGTTGCATTGACACGAAAATCTCCGTACATCAGCACAAGCCACCGAGTGAGTGGTTTGATGCTGGCAAATCACACCAGTGTCGCGTCGGTCTGTAACGTTCTCTGTGTTATAATGGGCAACTCGAGCTTATATGCTGGCAGTTGTTCAAACGCATGTTGGATCAATTTGACCGATTGAGAAAGAGGAATGCCTTCTTGGAGCAATACAAGAAGGAAAAAATGTTTGAAAATGGGCTGGAGGAATTTGATGATTCACGGTATAGTGAAACCACTGGTTTTTGAGCTTTTATACTAATTAACCCCCAGAGCGACCGTTGAAGAATTGTTGAAAGAGTACAAGGCTTGTGAAAGCCCCGACTATATTTCATACGTACGTGACACGAGCTGCTCTGAAATTACCCTTCTCACAGTTGCTTTGAAGGGCATGGGTGATACGGACCAAGCCAGTTAGATAACCTAATGCATTTTATGTCTGTCATACCCTCTGGTTGTAAAATCTAATCAACGAGCCTGTATCACGAATACCATTTTTCCGAAGATGATTGCATTGTAAGATGTGATGCGAAGTAACAGACAGCAAGCTAACTACGAAGTCTATGATCTGAACCTTGACTGACCTACACGAACGCAACGCGTCGATGACCATGGAGGAACCAAAACGTTACGTCTTCTTTGGTCCCTCCAGCTTCTTCCCAATATCAGTACCTGAAGGCAAACATTTGCATCATACCCAATGACAATTTTATACAAAACATACCACGTAGTTTGACTTTCAGTATACGCTCTAGCTTGCCGAGGATTTGAGGATTTGGGATCGCCTTGCCGGCTTCATAATCTTGAATGAGAGAAGGCTTCTCGTTGATCTTTTGTGCGAGTTCCTTTTGCGTTATGTTCGCAGCCAAACGAGCTTGCGAGATAGCCTGAGATTGGGTTAAATGAGCCCTTTGGACGAAGTAAGCCAATATACCTTCCCAACACTTGGAGGAATTTTGGGAGGTGGCGCAACTTCGTTTTCACGGTCGAGTTTGGCGATTCGTTGGTGATCAGGACCTACCCAGCCAAGAAGTCTGGATGAGATTGGGAGCATCTCATATGCATGACGCCACGTACCAACATGAGCCTTGTTACCACCAGCAGTGGTCTTCTTCTCAACGGCAACGCTTGCTCCGGCTTTTGCGGCCTTCAGGGAATTTAAATATCTGCCTCCATAATCAACCAGAGCACTCACAGCCTTGTTGCGGATAACAATGGTCTTGTCGTGGTCTGCGTTAGAATTCATGGTGCCCGATAATGGGGTGAGTTGAGTGAAGAGCAATTGCGGCGAGCAGCCACTTTATGTCACACGGACTGGTGAGTCACCACGACACCGCCACGACATTCACAGCATTACTTTTACTAATTCACTGCAAAACATTATCGTTATTACACGCTACTCACATCTTTGAACCTCTCATCTATGACTGGGTGGACTGTCATTAGCTCGTCCTCAGTGCCACTGTCATGGTGTTCTTCCTTCTCCTGTTGGCCTCCTTTCCTCGCTTGTGCACCGTCGAAGCAATCAACCTCGGACATATGTTCTCGCGATGCAATGCTAAGCGTATCCCGGTAATGGGTGGCGGAGCGCATTTTCTTGATCTGAACAAATGCGTGCCTCCATCGTTCCGCGGCCTTGGTCGATAGCCCGGTCGCTTGAGAGATCATGCCCTCAGTGTCGCGGTGCAAATACTCAACTGTCTTAGAACCTTTCGTGACGTTGACCATCTTGTTCATATATGTTGCACCTTGTAGATGAATCAGTGGTCAAGTCGGTTTTAATTGGTGGGCACTCACCCAAGAAGTATTTCCTAACAATTGAGTTCATGATTTGTCCATGCTCATCGTCAATCAGGTAAGTTCGTCCCTTCAAAGCAACAAAACCATCGTGACCTTGGGCCATGTACTCTCTGGTCACGATTTTGTACAACTTTCCGCCACTTTGACGTCCAATAGGAACATCAGCTGGTGGAATCATCGCCGTGCCACCGTTGTCGTCGTCGTCACCGTGTTCCAAAGAAGGTTGTAATGCAACGCTGAGGACTCGTTGGCCAGGAGGCTTTCCGGAATCCCATGTAACTCTTAATCCAGAAACAACCGGGAATCGTCTAAAAACCGTCAGTCATAGCAGATTTCACATTTGTGACGCCTGTACCCTTCTTGGGCTGGCCAGGTTTCAAGTCCAGCCTCTACGGCACTCCATATCGCCTCCCCGTCCACCTCTAGAACCACAATAGGATCTTCAAAGGGTAAAATCTCCATAATGTCACCCAGTGTTATTTTCCCTGAATGATTATGGTCATATAATGGATGAAAATGAAATGGCGCATCACTGTTATTCACCTGGACCGTATATGGAATCTCCACGGAATGTTCCAGCACACAAAAGCACGCCATCTGACCCACCATTGCCTGACATGCAGAGAGCGTCATCATATGCGCGACGTACAATATCCGCAAACAAGTTGCCAGCGGCAGACTGCGAACAGAGGTTATAACAGTCACAGGAGAGATTACGCATCACTGTACCTCAGCAGTGCGAATGAATTGAGACCGAACATCGATGATTGCATCAGTAATACAGACTGGAGCCTTCAATGTCTTGGAAACAGACGATAACAACATGGATAGTATTTCCTTGAGAGGCTGCGACGATTTATAATCCGATTGGACTTGATGTCGTTTGCCTGTGTTCGTACATATTATTCAGTACGTCGAGAACATGTGAATCACTGCCACACCTCGGATGGCTGACACCACCATGCGCCGCACGCTACCCTGGGGTGTTCTTTGCAGCGTCAAGGTGAATGCGCTCAGATCCCTGAAGTCCGTGCCACTCTTCAATACTAGGACATCGCCCTTGTCCTCTTCGGCACCCAAAACCTTTTGAGTTGTATCATAACCATCCCAGGATGTCACTCCTTTTGACACGAAGTACAGATGGTCGTGTCCTCCAAGGAGGATATCGACCCCATGGATATCGGCAATTGGTTCACCAATTTGAGCGGTTGGAGAATGTGCATAGAGCGACTTCGCCAGTAATAGGTCCTGTGGAGGTGTGCTTGTCACACAACGGGAGAAAGGCATAATAGCTGGACTAACATTTGGGATTCTTCACATTCCACGTCAGCGTTCATGTGTTGGAACACAAAACCAGATCCTCACCTGCAATGAGTCAATGCAACGATAACATCACATTTATATTCCCCACTTGGATCTCGCAGGCGTTTCGACAGTTCCATGCCGACCTCTGTCATGTCGCGCCATTGAAAATTGGCTGGCCAGGATGATACTGTGCCAATCCATTCCCTTGGACCGACCAATTTCAAAGAAAGAGTTCGAAAGGCAAGGGTTCGATCCACTTACTTTTCAACTAAGCCAATGACCCCGATCTTCAGTCCCGAACGTTCCAGAACAATAAATTCCTGAAGATGTTGGGGAGTTCGTGACGTTTCGGTGTCCATGACATTGCTTAACAACCATGGCTGAATTTGAGCACATAATGGGCACCAAATTAATTCCACTTTCTTTTAATGAAGAACGCACAAATGTTGTATCGTCAATCAATTTAGACAAGTGAGGATAGCCTATCATGACTGAGTGTCTGTGAGTTGGACTTGAGCGAATCACAATGCACCAAAATCGAAGTCATGATTGCCTTAAATTGCAATTCAATCGAAAATCAGCCGAAAAGATCTGCACAAGTAAGACACACCCGTCAGGGAGACGTCTGGGCGAAGTTCATTGATGACTGGAACCTTGCGTTCCAGACCATTGATAAGTGTTTAGTGCTCAGATAAGTATCCCAAAAACGATCACCATATGACTGCCTCTCGTCACGCAGCTTTCCACAGATGGGGAGAAAAGATCTCCAGAAAATAACACAAGACCATCTTTCTTGCCATCGTGCCGATTGGGCCATTGCTCACGCAACTCATCGAGAAGGGCAGCAAACTGAGTGACATCAATAGTATCTTCTGATCCATGTATCCTTTGTGGGGTTACCCGGTAGACATCGTTGAAGTGTAGTATGGAAAGTTCAGCCATCGATGCAAGTGGAAGACAACGCAAAGTGATCGGATACCGGTCCAAAATTGAGACTCCGCGGCGCTTGCGGCTATGTAGACGTTGACAATCAACAATGCTTCAACATTCTGTCCGAAATCTATTATTGCTCACGCGGGTAATTACAGGTGTTCATTCGTTCACAGTCACTTCGATCGCCTGCTCAGAGTCGTAAACCAAAATTTATAAATCATCTTCCTCATGCAACATTTGTTCCGTCACTTGACCAGGCCGTCGCGGGAGAAACAGCCAGAGTACTAATTCCCTTTAGTTTTGATCGTCTCATCAGGGTAAAGCTGCAAATTTGCATCAGCGAGTTGTGCATGTTGTGTCCAATAACAAAGTTACCTTTCCAGGGTTCATGATGTTTAACGGATCGATGGCCAGTTTTAATTTACGCATTAGATCAACCGTACCCTCGCCAAGTTCGTGTGAGAGGAATTCTTTCTTTCCAACTCCAACTCCGTGCTCCCCTGTGCCTACGAAAGTTGTCATTCATACTCAAAGATAGCGAAGAATACTGACAAGTTCCGTCTAGTGAAATGGCACGTTCAACTAGACGGTGCACCACTTGACTGACGATCTCGAGCTCTTCGTCATTATGGAAAAGTATCAAAGCATGGAAATTTCCTACGGCTATATGTCATTTTCTGTGCGTAAAGTATCATAATATAACTCACCGTCTCCAACGTGGCCTACAATGCCTGCTTTCAATCCAACTGATGCAAGGTCTCGTTTGGTCTCTTGCACTAGATGAGGTAACTTCGAAACAGGGACGCTGCGCAACAAACAGGAGCATGACTGAGTATCCATGGCAACAAATAGGAGAGCGTCGTGCTCACCAAACATCAGTGGTCCAGGCGCGCGATCCTGGATCGCTCGCTATTGTCGAAGTCAGGGCGTACTTCCGACTCTCCCACAAATTCTCCGCTTCCTCATCACTACCAGCAAATTCAAATTTGGAGCTCCCATGTTTCTTCACTGCATTTTTAATAGCTTTCGAGGCCATTTTAATGGAATCTTCCGAGCCTTGAATTTTGAAGAAGAGTGAATCCTTCACAGGATACGCTCGTTCCACCAAACCAGCTTTGTTTATCGCAGATATTGCTGATACAATGGATAGGATTAGCGGAGGGATAGAAAAGGAAAACACCCTACTGTAATCATCCACAAGCTCAACACAACCTAGACTGCCATGCGTTAGAACATCACTAAGTTGAATCTCAGAGCGTAAAATATCGCACGAATATTTACACCGTACGGCCCTCCCAGAATCTCTTGCACTGCACTAACGGCATGTTCGACGTCTGGAAATTGAGCCATGGCTACTTTTGTTGGAAGTAATGGTGTCAGTCTCAATGTTGCTGTTGTGATAGTCAATCAAACGGATATGTGCCAGACGAAGTTGGGACCTTCTGTCACTATTCCCAAGGTTCCTTCAGCTCCAATGAAGAGCTTCGTGGTGTCAAATCCAGCTGATGACTTTCGAGCCCTTCTGCGTGTTTTGATAACTTCGCCATTCGGTAAGACAACAGTCTGTAAAACACATTCAGCAATAATTGATCAAGGACAAAAATGCACTTCCTAAATTGAGGAACCACTCTCCCTTCGCTGTTCCGTATCTCACGGCGTTCGCTTTGCATTTATTCAGTACAGAGATAATTAGCCGCCATTGAGATGTTGCGTACTTCCTGAACAACCGGTCCCAATCATGCCCCCAATTGTCTTTGTCAAATGTAAAATTCAGTGCATCATCCAGATGATATTGCCTCACTGCTCCTGGACCTGGATCAAGCTTCCAACCGATCAGCTCAAGTAGAGGACTCCGAATAATATAACTCACAGGGAAAAACATTGGGATCCCTCTCTCTTCCAACGTTGCGTTGATGTCCTCCCATCGAGTGCCCGACTGACAAACAAGATCTCCATCTTCCACTGAAAGCCACACGTAAGAACATTGAGTTGTGAGAGGAAGGGAGGCCGACCATTAATTTGCAAGATCTTGTCCATTCCGGATAGGTCGATGCATATTGAACCAGAAGGGTTCTGGACAGAGCACCGCATTGAGTTCGCCGTGAATTTCACTCTGCCGATTATCCAACTTACACCAGCAAAATGACCTTCGAGACTTGTCCCTCCACCATATGCAGTGACCGGTATCCTGTACTTATGTGCAATTTTCACGACATTTGCTACATCGTCTGTGGTCTTCACGCGAACGACGACAGAGTGAGGAGAACTGGGATGGTAAGAGTTCTCTGAGAAGCCATATGTTCTGAGAGCGTTCGGTTCTGTGACCACTGCACCACTTGCAGGGAGAATCTTCATAAGCTCTTCGATGCCGAGCCGGATTTCTGATAGAGATGCGTATCGTGTGGTCCTACCTCCAGCGGAGGAATTCACATTTCGCCATTCAAACGCTCCATATCCTAGAAGCGCGCCGAACAGCACCGCTAAAGCCAGCGGACCGGCTCTGTATGCAAATGTCGAACTTGGGGTTGAGCTGTTAGTTGAGGAAAGACGGCGCAGCGAGAGTTTAATGCCATGGGTGGGTTGCAATGAGCGGCAAAATTTCGATGGCAGACGTGCAGGTGGTCTCAACCGTAGCATGGTTGATAATTCGCAATTGGTGAGGTCACTCGACCGCAAAGGGAAGTCGCATCCACAAGGGGAAAATCGGACATATGGCTCATAGTAGGATACAAAAATTATTTCTATTGCCATCACGCAAGACATTCTTACAGTCCCACCCTCCATCAGCGTTATGAGGAATTGTAGCGGTCTTCTTGTAAAGCCAGTAAGCCATCTTTCCGCCTTCCTTCCATCTGTCGCGAATTTGTTCGAAACCAATAAATTCCATGAGGGTCTTCAGGTGCTCGAAAGTCAAGTATCTGGAGTTTGTGACACAAGGGAGCGGGAGCTGCATATCGATACAAGAGAGAAAGATTACGACAGGCAAATTACGGGTGATTTGACTACGCACGACGAGAAACAGAAGGCCATCTTGACGTAGCATCTCATGCGCTCGAGTCAACATTCGCCCTGGCGTGTTCAGATCTAGACATCCCGAGTTGAACAGATATGACACCACTGACCTCTATCTCGTGGGTCGGGAACAAAGTTTACCACCAGAGAGAGGCTGATGATGTCCCAGTATTCAGCATGTTGATCTATATCCATTGTAAGATAGTCCTGTTCTGTGATGGATGGGTGGTTTGACCGCAAATCAATTGGAAGAACGTCCAGCCAAGATCCACACGGCGCGTAGTTATCTGGTTTCAATGCACCGACTTCAAGCAGCCTGACAAAAAAAACAAGCCATTGAGTTGAGAAATGGGCCGAAAGGACGTGCTCACACACTTCAGTTTGTCTTTGCCATGCCGATCAGCCATTAGCCTCTCCTTCAACCAACTTATCAACACTTTTTCGCTCCCCCCGCCTCTGTCCTTACCCTGGCCAATAGTGGACATTCGCTGATATGCAGATAATCCACCTAGTTCTGCAATTTCATGCGATATTTCAGCCAGGCGGCTCGCGTTCCCCGGAGATTCAGGCAGAGACTTCAGTTGAGCCTCTTGTTTGGAAAGTGCGTGAAATTTGCGGATCACAGTTCGACTAGAATGGGGTTTGCTTGAGGAACCGCGTCCGCTTGAGTCTGTAGTCACAGGGACTTTCCTGCGTCGAGCCTTGGCCATGAGTGAGATGGAAGTGTCAGGTTTGGTTGTGGGTAAGGAGTCTAAGGACAACACTTGGTGAGTTCATGCAAACAAACAGTCACAGACATTGGTATCTCGTTTCACAGCGCATTACTTGAAAGTACAGCTCAGCAGTGTCAGCGTTTCAGTATCTACTGGTCCAAATCAAAAGTTGCGTATGCGGTAAGCCGTAAGGCAGTTTAAGAAGAAAAATCCAGGGGAGGAGCAGTAAGGAGAAAAAAAGACGCTCAAACAACCATTGGTATCCAGTTTACACGAAGCCACGGCCTCCGCGCTTCTCGTCGATTTTCCTGAACCTCTCTTCTTCCATTCTCTGAAGGTACGCATTCAGGGTTGTAAAGCATTTTGCAATCAATGTCGCTCACCTTGTTAATGACACAGAGGGAAGCAAGGAATAAGCAAAGTACAATGGCCATAAAACCGTAGATCTGTAATAATGTTCAGCGGGGTATCTCGCATAAAGGTGAAGGAGTCTTACAGAACTGTAAAATAGATGTCAATAACAGCCTTCCAATACTGAGGAGTCTGACTCACGAAAAGATATTGTTCAACGTCATATCCGCAAAGCTTGTGATCGGTCCAACACATGGGGTCTGAGAGTCCGCAATCGCCTGACTCTGACAGACTGACCCCCCAATCTGAAGTAGATCAGTGGAATTGAAGTAGCCACAGCACTTCAGCTGTTGCAGACGGTGTCAGAACGGGTAGTCCGGTAAGGAAAACACTTCACTGACCTTGTCCTGGACAGCAATCTGTGTCGCAGCGGACTGCATGGAAAATACTTTATGGAAATTCGCCCTTTCCTGCAGGGTGAAAAACCACACGAATGACCCAATGATGAGGATGACGACTCCATCCAAAATCAGGACCCAATTGAGAATTACGAGCCCGATGGTGACATGGTTTGGTTGAATGATTGCGCCCACGGAAATTGCCCAGGTGACGATTAATGCAATGCCAAGAATAAGACCAGCTGTTGGATTGTAAGCCATGATAAGTAAAGGGTCTCGCCATTATTGAACATACTGGTGAGATCGGCATGACTGATGACCATATCTCTCAGCAGGTCAGGCATTTTCCAGACGATTGACAATACAATGGTAAGAACACCCGCGGCGAGTAGTAAAACATCTAGGAATGCCCACACCCCGAGCAATTTTTTGGACGGCATTTCAACGTGTCAGAGTCGGTAACTGTAGTTCTTGTTCGTAAGGAGTAATCCGAAAGTAGGCGATCGCTCACCTTATGAAATGGGAGGGCCACTTGAATGGTGACTTGTGTAAAGTGGATAACGGTAATATTTTGGAGAGCAGATGCAGCTGAATGGAGTGCCGGACTACAGAGCAACGCAGAGAAGAAATGAACTTTGAAGGAGGGTGATGGTTTGAAGGAATAAAGTCGACGGTCAACGCCAAAATGCTTGCGCTGCTGCGAAGACGAACGAAAGAAAGTAAGCGCGATGAAAGAGAATGCAGAAAGAGATGGGCCAACTCACCAGAGCAGTCTAAAATGATGAGAACCGCACAGCAACAGAGGAAATGATGGAGAGGGAGAGACAGGGCCACTGGTCACCGTGGTAAACTGCGCACCCAAAAACAGTCTCCAGTTGCCATGCCTGCTTATCAGCCGAACCATCGGCAACCCGGCACAGACTTTTTCAGTCGCATACTGGCAACATATGGAAGTCGTCGTGTTTTGTTCTAAACTCCAGTGTCTTTAGCCTCACAAAAGGATGCAACCCATCGATACGATTTTTACAGCGACACCACGTTGACACACTGACAGGAGTGCGTTTTGGACTGATCTCATCTTTCACCTCAATGCCAATCTGGAAGGATCTTTGATTCTCTGCTGGCTCTAGCCTCAGAGGCTAGAACACCGTTCCTATTGCCAATGCCGGCACCGTAGAGACGTTCCGACGGCCTACTGTTGGATGAGCTAAAGTGCATTGGTAATAATCGGAAATTCGTCGAGCAGACCGTGTCGCATCAACCGGACCACCCAATTTGAAACTTCGTATCATCTCGTTTTCAATCAAGATGGATGTCGCATGTCCTGACTCCTGATCATGAACGGTCTGCTACATTACGCTATTTTTAGTTTATATTTAAAAAAAATTGGTGGGTTATTCTTGACTCGTCGTTCGGCACGTGACTAGAAAGGCTTTTCCTTCCGACCAGCATGAGTGTTACCGGCGGTGGCTCGTTACTACTCGCCTGGCGGCTAAAAGACAAACGGGTCCTGATAGTAGGCGGAGGCGACGTCGCTTCTGGCCGAATTGAAGCAGTTCTTGTTGCTGATGCTCTCGTCACAATTATCTCTCCCGCGCTGGGCCTGCACCCGCAAACCCGACACTTCATTGAAAATTCGGACCGCGTCACATATCACGATCGTGTTTTCCAAGGCCACGACGACCTTGATGGTGTTGACATGGTCCTTACTGCTATCGACGATGTTGAATGGAGTCGACAAATCTGCGCACTATGCAGAGAGTTAAAAATCCCCGTCAATGTAGCCGACATCCCCCCGTCTTGTGATTTTTATTTTGGCTCGCAAATCCGCCGAGGGCCACTGCAGATTATGATATCTACCAATGGGAATGGTCCAAAGCTAGCGAATATTATAAAAAAGCGAATAGAAGGAACTCTGCCAGAGAATGTTGAGGAAGCTATTGAGAAAATCGGCGCCTTGCGAGCGAAGCTTCGTGAAAGAGCACCAGGAGTCGGTGGGCTTTTGGGGAAAAAGAGGATGCGGTGGATGGTTTCTGTTTGCAATACATGGAGTATCGACGAGCTCGCCAGACTCGGCAACGACTCTATGGAAAAGCTGCTTGTGGAAGGGTGGGACAAGGGAAGGGTCCTAAAGCCTCATGAGACTGGGGTTGCAGTACCATGGTGGTGGAACATACCGCCCCAGGTCACGCCAGGTATCGCAGGCTTTACATGTGGAGTCGCAGTAACTGTCGCAATATTCATTTTGCGAAGACGCTGAATGCCGATTTATTTATTTCATTATTTTCTCGGTGTGAATGATGCTGAGGCTGTCGTGACTCGCTTTTAAGGACCCGGGTGAATATCGTTTGAGAAGCAAGAAACCCCAGAGTTGGTGAGATGGTCCACAGACTGCGTTCCTGGCAAACGTCACGAGCGAGTGTGGGATGGCCCGCTTGTCTGTGGTCCATCACCTAGAATGGTCCTTCCCCAATGTGTCAGCAATCCAACTCCTGCTCCAATACCTGCTCCGCCGAGAAAGACTGAAGACATATAAGCCAGGCAAAAAATTAACAATATTCGCCCTTACGGTGGACACTTCTTGCACGTTTCCAGAGTAAAGCCGGTGTTAAAATGGCACCTAAAACCGATCCAATCATTGAATGATCATCTCCGCGAAGGGACGACAACTGTTCGAAAATCACGTCAGAGTTTTGACGGGACGGCAAAGACATCGCAGGAATAATCACATCGTATGCCGTTCGAAGTCGACGACCATGTATCGTTTCGTTGCTTTCGCGAATGACGCGTAGGTACTCGAACAATCCCGCTGATGACAATCCTGGCCGCAGGCTTAAGTTGTAAACATTTAATTATAACGATTGTATCCTCACCTATCACTCCTCCTACCCATGTAGCACGTAGGCATCTGCTGACAGTCCATATGCTTGGAGTTCGGGTCGATGCATATATCGAGTAGAGGGGTGGTGTAAGCAGGGAGAAGTATTGATAGCCTTTACTCGTTGATCTCCGAATGAGGTATTCCGTGTCAGCAGATCTTGCAACAGTTTGGGATACAGTAATCGGAGCTGCAGCCATGAAGAGAGTGCAAGTGTCTTAGTCAGCAATGCTTGCCCTAAACTTCCGACACAAATTCTTTATCCCCTCAACCTCAACCTCACCCGTAACTCTACCTCCCACACTACAATCTTCTAGCTCCTCATCACTCCACCAGCATCCGCAATGTCGTCTACGGCGATGTTGGAACCATTCGATACTCCTATGTTTGACTACAATGAAGACAGCGACATTGCGATGGGTGGAGAAAATTGGTTTCATCCACCATCTCGCATGGAGGAGGATGGCCATGGCGCTCAGGACACGTCCGCCGCAGTCGATATAAGTATAATACAAGAAGGAGATTTGGAAGTGGAAATGATGGCTTATGACGAGACTGCTGAATATGACATGGCCGACGGTGAAGGTGAACATGAGGTTTACACCGAACTGGTTGATACCGAAGTGTTAGATGCATCCGTTGTACCATCACCAGCGCCCATCCCCATCCTCCAACTGGATATCGATTCAACGACCAAGGACTACGCTGAGCCTGAGGCCCGACCTGAGCCAGTCGATGACTCAATCACAAATGACTTTCAACATGTTGTTCCTCAAGAGCAAGGAATTGAATCCGTTGTCAATGACTCGGTGAATGAAGATTCTGGGCAATCAGGTGGCGATCACGGTCTGGCCGATCCCGAAGAAGTTACTACAACCACTCAAGTGACAGGGGCCGTAGCAATTGATCCCATTACCCCACGGAATGACCCTACAACAACGGATGTCCATGACTCCGACTCCAGTAACGCTCCTCACCAACAGGAAGAACCCGCCATTCCCGAGGCGGCACATACTGGGCATGTGGAGGAAACATATGACGAGCAGAACGACCACCCAGAAGGTCTCACAGAAATCGCGCAGACATCCGAGTTACAGTTACCGGAGGAGAAACTTGCGAGCGAGACGTTGGAAGCACCTGAAGCACCTAACACCTCAGAGATCTCCACTTATCCAGAAAATGAGGCTCACGACGACCAGTCCTCCCTGGTGGCGCCAAACCGCCTTGGCGCAATCACCAGTTCACCTCCTGTTCTTTTCTCTCTTCAGTTAGGAGGAGAGCAGCACGAATTTGCACTTTTTGGTTCTCCAGCCACGGAACCAATCAACGCTGCCGTGGCGGACGGAGAAGAAGAGGGCAACCCCGAAGAGACTATCGTTCTATTATACCACAGGCCAGAGCTATTCTACCAGCCTATATCTTCGGTTTTTGACGCCGTGCGACAAGAGGAGTATTTCTCGCACTTTGAAGAACTGTCGGAAGCCGAGATGGTATTGAATGCCCACGATCTCGAATTGGTGATATCAGAGGTTCGTTGTAATTCCATCCGTTTCGTATAGTTATCTGACTCTTGCTGTCAGGATAACATTTTTGCACGTGAAGTATCTTTACATGATCTCAATGCGATCCATGACGGCGTTGGTCTCACCGGACCTTTAAGAGTGACCTTGCAATCATCACCCAGATTTGTTACGCGTTATAACTTCCTCAGGGATCAAATGAGTAGGGTTATCATTTCCGCCGAAGTCGTTGAAGACGAACCGGGAGCGGACGAACCCGTTGAAGAGGAGGAAGGTGCGACTGTCTTCAAACTGTCCCGGAATTCGTTTATTAACCACACCCACAGACATCCAAGAGCCCCCGGAAGTTGTCCAGGAAGCTGCTAACAATGACGACACTGTCGGTGAGGAGAAAGGTGAATCAGAGGACCTTGTACAAGTTGAAGCCGACCAAAATCCTGCTGATGATGTTGATCACGTAACATCCCACGAGCAAGTCGGAGACGAAGATTCAAACGTGCAACCTGACCACGACGAAGGACAACCTCCGGAAGAGGAGCAGTCCAGTTCATTGGTGCACGAGGCGGTGGCGCAAGAGATTCCTGAAGATGTCAATAAAGGAACCACGGAACCCGCCTCGGAACCCACAAACGACCACCCAGAGGCGGACGATTTTGATGATTTTGGCTCAGAAGACGCCATTGGAGAAGATGATTGGTTGGAATATGATGAGACTTCCGAAGTACCCGAAAATGCAGACGTTTTGACTCATGACCCCAATGCCACGGCCAACAATGTCGACGGTAATACTTCCCTTGCAGTATCAACAGGTCCCGAGGATCCCGAAGAATCGCATGGCGAATTTGACCACGGATCTACGGAATCGACATTGGAGTCAGATAAAGAAGCATTCGAAGATTTTGACGAGGTTGATGCCGCAGACCCCGGTTTGTCTGTTCAACATTCTGAAGGCAGGCAGTTCGCCGCTTCTTCCCGCCTCAGCGAACATACTGGTGAGCAGCCGAGACTCCTATGGTCCCCCCTTCTCCTAACATCTCCACCAGATAATGACAGGCGATCGGAGAAGTCCTCACATCTGAGCCACGTTAACGACGTTTCTGCTGGTAAGTTCTTATTTATCTGTCTTTCCTAAACATTTCTAACAGTTGTAGCAGATCTGAACAATCCAGACAACTCAGGAGCTTCATCTGTCGGTGACAAGTCGAATCCCAAAGATAAGCCTGAAAATGTCGTTGAGACTGTTGACGGTATGCCAATTCAACCTGCATAGCACGATCTATCACGCTCATCTTTTGCCCAGACTTCTCCGATGACGCAGCTGACTCTGAATGGACACAACGAAATTTAGATAACCCTGAAGAAGAGAGGCAAGCTTCCCCACACGACCAAATCGCCACGGACCATACCACGACTGATCAGATTGGCAACCGCCAACTGTCAAAAAGTTCATCCAAACGAAGTTTAGATTTGGCTGAGCTGGACGACGATGACGGTGGCGCATCTCCACCACACTCACCCGGTGAGTAAAAGTCACAGTCCACTTTTAATTCGTTCACTAAGTATGACTTTTAGGTGTCACAGTATCAAAACGTTCTAGGGTGGAGTGAAAAGGTCGTTTTATATCGTCCTCGGCGATGCGTAGTCCAATCCGCATCCAATCCGCCACATTCGCCATCGTTACTCAAAAGTATCTTGCTGCAGCTCATCGATAGCACGATCCGTCAAGCTCATCAGGTCTAAGTACTTTCCTGTATCATCGAATACGACTTCATCCAGCAGAACGAACTTTGCAAACCATACTTTATTCTTCATTTGTGTTCTTAAATTACTAACTTTTCTAGGTTTATTCCAATCAAGACAAGTGAGATGAGTTGGGTGTAGTCCAGCACTCGTTGATGGAATTGAGCACTCGGGCTGTAATGTTTTATGTATAGTGGCATCGGTAGTGTGAATCAAATGTCGGTGTTCTAAATTTAGCATGCTTTGACCGCTTACTGCGACTGAGTCAAAAATTTAAAATCTTCACCACAACCCCGCTGGTGTGTGGACAATGGCGGATCAGGACACTGCACGTCTCTGCGTTCAAATCATAAGGTCACATTTCGGGCCACTGACTGCAGTAGGTCTGTTTGTTATAACACTTTGGTATAGGCCATTTAATTGTCTTTCCGTCTGAGCAAGACTGTTGCATCGGTGCTGCTCACTCGCGGGCGTTTGTCTCTGGCGCAAGTCACTCGATTCTCCTCTCTGAAGCCTCGCACAGTCATGGCATCGATATTAGTTCTTGTTCAACACAATCTGGCTTGGCACGCTACTAGTGACGAGGAAGGCGAGATGATTGAATTTAACGTCGAGGAATGCCTTACTCGCCTTCGATTTGGACAATTCGTATGGCAGGCGGAGAATTTGTTTGGCTTGGCTGTACGCTCCCTGCAGATTCTTGGTTGATTTGTCTGACGGTTTTCAAAGGCAGGAGAGATTGTATCACTCATCCTCGACCATGGTCAGATCAGACCTCCAGACGTTATCGCCATGCTATCAGCCACGAAATCTAAGGGTATGCTTGTGAGAAAACAGGTGAAGCGTTGACATTGCCCTGTTGACACCGCGCTGTATTCTAGAATCTGCCGTCTACTCGCAAGCATTGCATAAATTAGTCACCAGCAAGCACCTGAAGCCTGCGACGGAGCTATCCCACACCTCACCTCGCGATAAGCTTATACAGTACGAAGCTGACGCTAAGAAGGAAATTAAGAACTTTCCAACCACAAAAGAGCTTCGGCACGCAAAGGAAAAAGCAGAGGCGCGATTGAAACGGGAAAAAGAGGAGGCTGAGAAGGGAGGATTCGTCGTACGCTATCTTTTCATCATCCGGGGGGAGTTATTCATTATCGAAGTGTTAGATGCAACGTGTCGCAGAACAAAAAGTGTCCCGTGGGGTCAAGGTGGGTTATATACACACGACAATTGATAACACTAAAACGTGCTGGCAGCGTAAGGCTGTTGACGAAGAAATTTTGGACGTAAGTGACACAAATTGTGATGTCAAACTTGTCCTGATTTCTTCTTAGGATTCCGTCTATTTTCGCGTAAACATGACTAAATTTAATATTCACGTCCGCAACAAAGTAAGTCGCCATGTCAGATGGTGCGGGCAGGTACTAATCGGGCTTTTTCGCAAATCAAGCTCATCGAGACTGCTGCACGAGAGCGATTTAACGAATCTGCTGCGATCGTCATGCGCGCAGTGTTGAAGGCCACTGAGGCGAAGCAATTAGAATTATCCGAAATAAGATCTGGTCAGTTTGTTTCCACGCTTTCCCGAATTTTCCTGATTCTAGCTGCAGATCCCATTTCTCTATCCAATATTGCTTCGCACATATCGGATGACGATGATCTCGCTGGCGGACTTTCCTACGGTCCAAATAAGCGGCCGACCACTATGGCTCTAATCAAAGACTATCTTGGCTTGTTGGCCGCAGCGGACAACCCAACACCCGCTGGGCGTGCATCTGCGTTCTTATCATTCGTTGGATCAACATCTGGAAAGGTACAAGTAGAGTTCGAGACGATTTGCCGAAGACTCCGAAGACGAGCGTTAGAGGCTGTGGCGCGTGAGCGATATGGAGACGAGGCAGTGAGGATTATTCGCTTTCTTCTGGATGAGGGGAAAATGAACGCAGAAAATGTGAGCGAGGAGTTTGACTTGAAAATATTTGTTTGGCTTGCTGAAATGCAAATATATAGCTCGCTAAGGTTGCCATGATGGCAAATAAAGACATGCGACCATTGCTAACTTCATTGTCCGCTGACTCACTGGTCAGCGTCCAGGAAGTGCCCAAAGGAGCAGATCGAAATCCCATACGAACGTTCTACATATGGTCAGTCAGATACGTTTTCAGTTGAATCCCTCTTCACAGGATTGCAGGTACGTTGATCTACACAAGGCATATACGGTGATTTTGGGTAACTTATACAAGACCCTCTACAATATTGGGGCTCGGCGACGGGCCGAAGAGGAAGACTCACGTGTAAAACCAGTACTGGAGAAATGTGAAAGGTCTGATGTGCGGGACGATGCCAGTCTTTTGAACCGGGTTGAACGCGAGGTATTGAAGGATTGGGAAGATAGAAGGGACAAATTGACCATTCTGGAGATGCGTGTTGAAGAGGCTGTGTTTATTTTACGAGATTTGGGTGTCCTTGGAATAGGCGACGAATAAATGATGCAGCTTTCCACGCACAAGGGCTGCACAGCTCATTATCCTGACTCGTGTCTGATCGTACTGTATAAATACCCAATACTGGTGCTGAGGCTATGACATCCACTTTCATTGAACCGCACGGACGCTGCAATGTCGACGCAGGCTAGAATCTACACGACGTATCCTCCTGACAGTCCGCCACTTCACCCAGGCAAATCCTGGACTCGTTTTGTTTGCATCTCTGACACACATTCGCGTGAATTTTCTGTACCGCCTGGCGACGTGTTGTTACACTCTGGTGACCTGAGTAGCTGGGGCACCCATCGACAACTGCGGTATACTATGGATTGGCTGAAGACATTACCTCACGAGTTAAAAATGCAAGTACTGTATTACCTTGTGACGTCCAAAAATTCACACCAACGCGAATTATAGAATCACTGCCGGAAACCACGATGCAAGTTTTAGACTAGTAACACTCGGACTCCCAGATGGAACTGACTTCCACCTACAGTTGTCATTGGACGTCAAATGGCGAGGAAGTAAATCAGGTGTCATTGGAAATATATTTTCCGATTTGCTTGATCCGGATGTAAGCCATCTGTTTCTACCATAGCTACAGTTCTGACACTCCTCTAAGGAAGTCGATGCTTCCCGCGAGTTAATGCAAAGTAAAGAAATCCGAGATGCCGGTATTCACTACTTGGAGCATCAAGCCATCGAGCTTTCAACATCCAATGGGATTAAGTGGAAGTTTTATGGATCACCGGTGAGCTTTGTCAAACTAGCTGGTAAGGTCTTCTTCTAACCGTGCCCCAGTCTGCGGCCCGATATGCCGACGGGGCGTTCCAATACACAAGTCGGTCACAAGCTCGGCGTAAGTGGACGACTATCGAGTAGTGGTGCATGCTTATGAGATGCCAATAGATGTTTGGTCCAAAATTTCCACTGACGTGGAAATCCTTCTAACTCACACTCCACCACTGGACGTCTTGGATGTAACAAGACGGGGGAAACATGCTGGATGCCAGGAGCTTTCAAACCGACTGGACCATTTGCCTGAATGCAGACTCCACGTCTTTGGACACATCCACGAAGCCCACGGTGCCACGATTGGGAATAGGAAAATAGGGGGACGAGATGTAGAGGTTGTGTCTGTCAACGCCGCGGTGGCGGAAGGTGGACAGGCAGTCATAGTAGACTTAATGAAATAGTACTAGTCGGCGTGTGAAGGAGTCCATCCGTTAGCGCCACATCCTGCTTACCAAGCACTTATTGAGCGCGTTTCCCGGTGCCGCCTTCCTGACGCGCTCTTCCTCTTGAATCCACAACGCCTGATCTTTACTACGCGTCCCAATGCCTTCGGTGCAGCTCAACACCACACAATTCAATGCTCGGCTAAAACTGATTCTGGACGCGTGGAATGTGCGTTGATGAGTGGCCCGCACGTTTGTTTCTGACTGAGTTATCAGAGTGCCGGAAAGAACGACGAATACGAGTCAATCTCGAATGTGGATGGCCTTTTCTTGTACGCAGGCGACCCCGCCAATCCGGATGATCCTATTCGAAAGAGCGTCGCGTTTCAGGTCAGCGAACATTTTGCGTGAGGTGCGAATGGAACCCAGTTGATAATTTTTTTCAGACGTGGCTGCTAGGCTACGAGTTTCCATCAACGTTGATTCTCTTCCAGAAAGACAAAGTTACTATGTTATGTTCAGCGTCGAAAGGTTAGATATGTGTGCCAATCTACCAACATATGTATTGACCCATCACAGCCAAAATCCTCGCGCAGCTACAAGCGGGAAACCCTCCCGTTCCTATCGACATCTTAGCACAAGCCAAACCGAAAGAGCCCCCTACAGATGCGCTTCCAAAATTTGCCTCCATTTACACCTCCATGCAACGCGTAGCTATTCTTGCAAAAGATCCTCAAACTGGCAAACTTGTCGACGAATGGAATAGGGTTCTCTCAGCTTCTAATAGCAAGCCGGAAACTCATGACATGGCTCCCGCTTTATCGTCTCTCATGGCAGTGAAAGATGATGAAGAGTTGGTACGTGTATTTACTTTAACTCCTCCTTCCGTTATGAATACTTTGAACAGAAATATACACGCGTTGCTGCAAGCTTGACCTCCACTCTACTGAACCACCATATTGCACCAAGACTTGAGACAATATTGGACCAGGAATCGAAGATCAGTCATGAGGCTATCTCTGCACAGGTGGAGGCGCGACTTGGATCTGGTGAAGGAGATAACGCTCGAGGGCCAGACATGAAGGTGTGGAGTAAAGGAAGGGGTTTGAATGACGTGAGTTTTAAGGGGACTACGGAATAATTTTTATTAATGCTATTCGTAGGTCGACTGGGACTCGACTGAATTCTGCTATCCCCCTATCATCCAATCACCTGGGACGAAGAGTGGCTATGACTTGAGGACAAACGCCGAGTCATCTTCCGATAATGTGGCTCATCGTGGTGTCCTTCTGGTCGCCGTCGGCATGAGGTATAAGAGCTACTGCGCCAACATTGGCCGCAGTTTCATTGTCGATCCGTCAAAGGTGAGCATGATTGAAACTGTTGGTAAATTTCGCCTAATTCCCAACTTAGGAGCAAGAAACCGTTTATGCACTACTTTTGACCCTTCAAGCTGAACTTCTGACGATCATCAAGGACGGTGTAACCGCTCGCGAAGTTTATCAGCACGCCATCACGTATATCCGCGAGAAAAGGCCAGACCTGGAAAAGCATTTCGTGAAAAACATCGGATTTGGGGTAACACAATTTCAGGTTGTTGTTGGTGTTTGACACTTATGGCGATTCCATAGATGGGCATGGAGTTTAGAGATTCAGTCTATCTCCTCACGGCAAAAAATACGAGGAAATTGAAGACTAGCATGATAATAAACCTTGCACTTGGTTTCCAGGACTTGCAAGATGGAAGTGGGAAGAGGTCCGTTCTGTGACACGTGTATGGTCAATAGTACTGACTCGAAGTTCATCAGATACGCCCTCCATTTGGTTGACACGGTCAAAGTGGATCACGAAAAAGGCATTTGCCTGACGGACGGCATCAAGCACGCAAAAGACGTTCTTTTCTTCCAGAATGCCGAATTTGACGACGACAGCAAAGTGAACTCTGAAAAGGCTTCCAAAAAGCCACCTGCGAAGCCATTAAATGGCCTAGCCCCTGCAAAACACAAGGTAGTTGGAGGTAAAGTGCTGAGAAACAAGACCAGAAGTACAGCCCAAGAAGACGTGTTGCTCACGACTGCGGCGCGCATTGCCGAGCATCAGCGTGAGCTGCATGCCCTTAAACAGAAGGAAGGACTAGCCAAATACTCGGAGGAGGGTGGTGGCACCGGGGCGAAAGAGGGCAAGGGATGGAAACGATTCCAGAGCTACAAAGGCGAAGCTGGGTTGCCAAGGGAGGTAGAGAACCTAAGGGTACGTCAGCTTCCCTCTCACTTTTCATTAGCTGACGCCTCATTAAGGTTTTCGTGGACCGGAAGGCACAGACTGTGATCCTGCCTGTTCATGGATTCGCCGTTCCAATTCACATCACGGCCATAAAAAACGCTAGTAAGAATGATGAAGGAGACTTCACATTCTTACGTATCAATTTCCAAACTCCTGGGCAATTAGCGGGCAAGAAAGAGGATACTGTTTGTTTCTTTTTTTCATTACGTTGTGCTGATTTGAACCTCATTGTTTTGCTCACAGCCGTTTGAGGATCCCGATGCCACTTTTATCCGCTCTGTCACTTATCGTTCCACTGACGGACATCGGTTCGACAACGTCTATAAACAGATCACGGAACTGAAAAAGGAGGTCACGAAGCGGGAGCAACAGAAAAAGGAGATGGCAGATGTCATCGAGCAAGACGTTCTCGTCGAAATAAAGGGTCGTCGTCCCCTGAAACTGACCGAGGTGTTTGTTCGTCCCGCGTTAGATGGGAAGCGGCTACCTGGCGAAGTCGAAATTCATCAAAACGGCATCAGATATCAGTCCCTTGGCTCGCAGAAAATTGGTGAGCCAAAGAATGCAATATCCTCCAATGCACAATTGACAAAACCTCGGATCTGTAGACTTGCTCTTCAGTAACATCAAACACCTTTTCTTCCAGCCATGTGACCATGAACTGCTTGTAATCATTCATGTTCATTTGAAATCACCAATCATGATCGGTAAAAAGAAAGCCAAGGTCAGTTCCACCCGTCTATCTTTGTAGCGAAAGTGTCATTTTTTCATAGGATGTCCAATTTTATCGCGAAGCATCCGACGTCCAATTCGACGAGACGGGAAACCGGAAACGAAAATATCGGTATGGCGATGAAGATGAGATTGAGTTGGAACAACAGGAGAGAAAACGGCGGCAAGGGCTGAATAAGGAATTTAAGCACTTTGCCGACAAAATTGCAGAGAGCGGAACCGCATCGGTGCGTTGTGAATCGATGTAGTGTTATTCACAGCCTGAGTCCAATTTTCCTTTGCAGACTGGAGATACTCTTGAGGCCGATATTCCTTTCAGAGAACTTTCGTTCGAAGGTGTTCCGTTCCGAACAAATGTCAGGCTCCAACCGACTACAGAATGCCTCGTGCATTTATCCGACCCTCCTTTTTTGGTTGTAACCCTGAGCGAGATTGAAATCGCCTCTTTGGAACGTGTGCAGTATGGGTTGAAGCAATTCGATCTTGTGTTCATCTTCCAAGATTTCACCCGACCACCTCTCCAAATCAATTCCATACCCAGTGGACAACTCGATGATGTAAAGAATTGGCTTGAGTACGTCTTCATTTTTTCCGTTGACTGGAGGAAACTGAGTATCGTGCAGTCGAGTTGACATTCCTATCGCCGAAGGCGCTGTCAATTATAATTGGGGTCCAATCATGAAGACGATCAACGACAGTCCCTTCGCCTTCTTCCAGCAGGGTGGTTGGAGTTTCCTCAGTGGCACAGCTGTCGGCAGTGATCAGGTGAACGCGTCGAACCGTTCGTCGTTGGATGCTATTGTTAACATGTCAACTTTTAGAGCGATGTCGACTCCGACTCCGACACCGAGTCGGAGTTTGAGGCTGAACCCGATGATCTTGAAAGTGATGCTGGTGATGACGATGAGAGCGAATTCGATGGTTCGGACGCCAGTGAAGACTCTGGCAGCGCTTCAAGCTATGGTGATGACGAAAGTGAAGGTTAGTTGAAACTCACATTAGTCATTGCCACCATACTGAGGTCTCCACAGCCGGTGACGACTGGGACGAACTCGAAAGAAAAGCTGCTAAATGTCAGTTTCACTATATCATAAATCGGAATTGAAATTTACAGTTTCACAGCGGACAAGAAGAAAACGGAGACAAATGGTCGTGGAAATGACTCCGATGACTCCGATGATCGACCCAAGAAGAAGAAACCCTCTGGGAAGACGAATGGCAAGGGTAAGCGATGAGTGTGCGGAAGGGATCCAACTCGATCACTGCTATAATATGTTTTTGTACAAAATCTTGAATGGAGTCATGTTGTTCCTTGTTATGGACTGCCAGTGGTACAGTTGAGACAATGTCCAAACTCATCCCGAGAGACCTTCAGTCTATCCAAGCGTTTATTTTCGAACGATTGCTAAATGAAGGCGCGTCTTGCTACCTCCCAGTCGCCTTTCCGAATGTGAGGAAATATCTCAGATCCATCAGCTCGTTCATTGGCACTGCTCGGCACTTTCCCCATTAAACTTGACGACCACCATCGGGCACCTGCGATTTTGAGAATTGAAAAAACCCCGTTCGCGGCAGAGCTCGCGCAAAGCCTCTCATCTGATCTCCTGCACGAGGTAAAATGTATCGAGAATAACGACATTGTAAGTTCCTTCAAGTTGTCAGTGTCGTGTATTTATCTTTTATGATGATGAGGACGTTTCGCGTGCAGTACACATGGCTTTTGGGATGGTTCAATCGGAAAGAAAATGCTCCGGATGTCAAAATTAACATCATATTTCCAGCAACGGAGGTGCACATCCGCAAGGTAAAGAGTTCGTCGAGTCAACGCTGTTAGGTATGACTACAAAGCCACAGTACTCGGCGCAAACGACTTGTATGATTCGCGAAACTCCCGAATTATTTCATAAGATTGTCAAACCATATATCGACAAAATTCCGCCTTCGAGAACGCAATGGTGAGCATACGCAGTGCCAGTGAAGTTTGCGAATCGAGGTGACGTTTGTATACCCAGGGTTGAAGACATCCTGTCAGGAAAGTCTGAGTCACACAAAGTTCTACACAGAGATGGCACCAAATTCGGATACGTTATTCTTCCGGACATGAAGTGGGATCTCACTACGCTGTCTTCTCTATACCTTGTTGCTATTAGCTCATGCCGGGATATCAAATGTCTTCGTGATCTGCGCAAGCAGCATATATCCATGTTGCGCGGTGTACAACATGAAGCCAGCCGCATCGTGAAAGAAAGATGGGGTTTAGAAAGTGGTGGACTACGGTTTTTCATCCATTACCAGCCATCTTACTGTCAGTTGACGCCCAAAGTCTCGTTCTTCGACATACAAAGAATGGCTAACGGAGATTCGCTGCAGATCACTTTCACGTCCACATCGTGAACGCAAATTATTGCGGCCTCATGGGCATGTGTGTTGGGCAAGCACATCTGCTGGACGACGTGATTTCTTTGGTAAGTCTCAGCCAAAGAGCATAATTTACCAAAAATCAATTCTAAACTATGTTGGTTAGCTGGAAATAGACTCCGACACTGGTCCATTCATTCTTGAACGAATGACGCTTACATATGGGCTCGGGGAGCAGCATGGATTGTTTGAGAGCATGAACGCTGGACAGGAGAGGTTAAGGGAAATTTCTAGCGATTTGTGAATACATACCACTTCAACATTGAATGTGTGACATGTTGTGACGAAACGCGACGTGACCAATTCTACTCCAGCCATCTTCCTCCTCCCATGAAATCGACATTGCGTCGCCTTGTAGCAATCCTTCCTCGAAGCGACGTTCCCGAGAAACATATACCTCTCATCCGGCATCAGCTTCCTAGGTTAGATGAACAACTGAAGAAGCCTTCCCTCATCGATCACCTAACTGCCCAAAAAGCCGAACGGGAGGCAGCGTATAATTCGGAGCTTCGAAAAGCTGCGTCAGAACGAAGAGAGCCGTCGGATGATGTTTTGAAGTGGCCGCCAAACTTGAGGTTTGAGCGAAGGATCAAGAAGGAGGAATGGAAACAAGTTTTGCAGAGTGCGATCACCCCTCTACGCCAGATTTTCCGAGAGCGTTGAACCTCCCTGACGGGCGTCAGTGGTGGGCAAGGTTGATGCAGAAGTGGCTGTCTAACAGGATGGGTGATTGAACATTAGTAGTGTGGTGATTTCGTATGAGGTGGTTGACCACTACGTTTCACACTGGACTTCACTAAAATTTCGTATGTGTAGCTCTACGCGATAACCAACTACCAACTAATATAAACTATCCGAACATAGATCTAGTTTGATGTTTTGGCACGACTTTCACGTACCACTCTCTCCACCAATTGATTGAATTGTACTGGTCTTTGAGTGGTGATACCATGCCCAGTGTTCTCCCACTTGACGAACTCAGCTTCCGGCATGTTTTTCTTGAGATAATCACTATTAGCGGGATTGACCAAATGGTCATCATCCCCCGTCACGATCGTCACCTTGGTAATGCCTTTGGAGATTGTGTTCAGTCGAGCCGGGGTTACATGGTGAGTAAGACCAGCAGCCATCTGCGACATGGCCCCCATTCCAGTTTGTGGGCGAACTGCCGTGGCGCGCCTCAGCCAATCCTACAGGGTGGCGCAATATATATTCAGTGTTAAGAAGACATGGTCCGCCTTTCGTGCTCCATTATTGCATACAAAACCGCTTACCTCTCTTTGAACCTCGCGATTGGTTCGACCTTGGGTATCGTCCGGACTCTTTTCATCTAACCAAGATTCGGGGAACAACATGGGAAGAACGAAGGGAACCTTGTCTTGTGGATCCTTTATGGTGAGGAGTCTAGAAACTGTCAACCTCAAATCACGCCTTATGAAACCATAGAACAAACCGAGTTAAGGTAGACAAGCCTTTCCACTGATTCACGGAAAGGGTGGATGGTTATAATCACGACAAAGTTGTCAGTACGTCATGACATACTGGCGGCAAATTTGACCACGGTCGTCCACCTCCTTTCGTCACCACCAGGGTGAGGGAAAGAATGCGGTCGGGTATACGTGTAGCGAGCTCTTCAAAGATGATCGATATCACACACACCGCGGGTCAAAGGAATAAGTGAAGACTCACCTTGTGAAATCATGCCTCCTAAGCTTACTCCTACAATGTGAATATCCTTTTGCTTCGTCCATCCAATGTAGTCCAATAATGTAATGACGTCCTCCGCCATTCCCGCCGTGCTGAATTATCTTGATGAATACATATTGTTCACTAGTTCGAAGCCACGCACGTATACGGTCCTTTTGGGGTGGTGCTATTCCCAACCCCACGGTTATCAAATATAAGAACAGAATAGCCACTTAGGCGGCCAAAATGTGCAACCTGCGGTTCCCATGAAAATGAGCTGCTGTTGAGTCTTTAGATGCAAAATTAATTCAGCGGCTTCAGTGTATATGATAGAAATGATACCCCATGATAAAGACAAGTTTCTCTGGCCCATTGCCATGTTGTTCGAAATATAGTGAATGACTTTCGAGAGGATCTTCGTCTTGACCTCGCAAGTGCGTAACAGGACACAGCCCTTTCCTAACGCAGGTTGAAGGGTCGAAGATAGTGTTGAGATTCGTGTTCTCTGTGCTCTGCGCCATAGCGGGTATGGTGGTTAAGACAGGGAGGCGGAATATCACGTGAATGAAAAGGGAAGTGTGACATGCTGTGACCGGTCGCGTTCGCTTCTCGGAACCGAACCGCGATGGAGCAAGGACCGTCAGTTCAAACGAAGAAAAGAAAGTCTGTTCAGCAGCCCCCTAACAAGGAATCACCCTCTGGAGTGTCTAAGAAACAAAGAAAAGCCGCGAAAGGTAAAGGCAAGGTCGAACCTGAACAAGACAAAGTGAAATTACCTTGGCCGGAGTATTTCGATTCTGTGTGTATCGTTAACACCTAAATATCCACATTATTGACGACCAAGATATAGTTGTTCAAGGTCAGTACTCTGTAGAGTTGACTTTCGAGCTAGCACATATGGTGTGAACTCCACAGATTTACAAGGTCTGCACTCTGACGAATGCAAAGCAAGGAATGACTTACGATAAGATAAAAAGGCATTGAACACCGTGGTGGCATTTTGTTCATCAAGAAAGCATCTTGCTGTCACCTTTCCGGTCGTTCGCTCTTCTGTGGAGGCTTTATTAAAGCAGTGAGACGGTTGCAATATATAAGCGCAAGATGCAATGCTGACAATTTCATGGCGAAGTCCCTTGGAACTTTCTAAAGTCGCAGAATTGAAGTTTGTTTTCTACCTCTCACTCCTGTGTAGACATTTAAATCGGGTTGTTCATCTAGAGCACTTCTTCCGGACCTCATCAAATTTGCATATATTCCTCATGACCAACTTCGCATAAATGCAGAAACACAAGCCCAGGAGGCATCTCGAAACATGAAGTCCCGAGATAAATCACCTGATTACTCTGCTTTTGCCAATTCTGGATCTTCTCAGTCCACCGCTCCGTCTACTGGAACAGAAGATGAACATGTTCTTGTCTTAGACTTTGCTTCCAATGAGAAGCCTAAGAAGACCTTCAGCCATGAGTTAGTCAAACGTCTTGATACTAATTGATCCCTTTTCATGTCGCCTCTATTTCAGCCATCCGTACGCCTCCCCACCTGTTTTAAGTCCACAAGCGGTGAAGACATTGATTGAGAAACGCAACGAACGTTTCATCCTTGCTGTCAATGAGTGCGCACTTCTATTGCGAACATCTTGGCCCCGTGTTTAGTGTGATAAAAGATTACTCCATGCGACTTCCGCCGCAGATGATCCCGTCTTGTTGCTGCAATCTGCTGCAAGAGATCATATTCCTGTTGATCCAAATTCCCCAAAGTCAGCAGCCGGGGAACATAAACCCGATTTATCGAAGGTTCCAGAACCGAAACATCGACCAACAATCGAGAGTGTCATCGCAACGATAATGTTGGCTGACTGGTACAAAGATCAAATTGCACATAGGCGGATATTTGATGCGAAAGACGGGAGGCTTGGTCTGTTGGGACTTTGCCTTACTCCCGCGATATTTGATTGATCCTTTCACAGGGACTCTTGAAGTGCCTTTGTCCAAAACCATCGAACAAGCTCTACATGATTCGAGAAATATCACCACACTATATACGCACCAAGCTGTCGCCATCAATGCTCTTCGGCGAGGAAGGAATGTCATTGTATCGACAAGCACGGCGTCGGGCAAGAGTGTGATTTATCAAGTACGTGGAATACGACTTTGGTTGTAAATTGGTCACTCACCAGCACCAGGTACCTGTACTCACATTCCTCGAAAACGACAAGGTATCCACTGCGATATACATATATCCCACAAAAGCGCGTCTACTTTTAAACCCAGCATAGTTTATTCATTAATAAGCGAACTTCTCAGGCTCTAGCGCAAGACCAGAGGAATGCACTGGAGCAGCTATTGTGTGCATGCCAGGGACTTGAGCATATTAAAGTATCCAACTTTAGTCACAATTGTGGCCCTGTCATTAACATGTTATCAGGTAGCTACATATGATGGCGACACCCCGAAAGAAGCCCGAGCCGGTTGGTCTCGTCCCTGTGCCATTGTGCAATCTTTGATGCTTTGGCGACAGGCATACGGGATACGGCTTCAGTGATTTTCACGAACTTTGTGAGCGTTTAGCGTTCTGCATTGTTTACCTTGTCAAACGATAGTGCAGGACATGATCCATGCGTCTATTCTTCCTCACGAGGACACTTGGAGAAAGTTGTATTAATAAACGACTGAGATGACCTCGCCACTGATAAAACTTATCTAGGTTCCTCAAGAATCTTAAACTTGTCGCAGTGGATGAACTGCATTATTATTCCAACATATTTGGAAGGTGTGTTTACAAGAAATTTCCGCCGCATTTGTCGCGTAATACTATGGGATTGGAACAGTCATGTAGCACAAATCATGAGGAGGTTCAGACGAGTTTGTGCAGCTGTAGGCAGTGAGTTGGCCATCTAGTTCTGAGCAGTCATGCTTGATACTGAAGCGCGATCTTGGAGATCGGCGTGTTCAGTTCGTTTCTTGCAGCGCGACCATTTCACACCCTCGACAACACATGAAAAATATATTTGGCGTCGATGTAAAACTTCTTTTGACCTCATTTAAGCAGCATATTTTGACTTAACGTGCATGGCAGGATATCGATGTTATTACGGATGATGGGGCACCATCCGGACGTAAAGATTTTCTCGTCTGGAATCCCCCGCTTGTTGATGAAATGGATCCATCATTGGGCCGCCATAGTTCCATATCAGAGGCTACAACTCTTATGAGGTTTCTCATGAAGCGTGGTGTTCGCACAATTATGTTCTGTAAAGTGCGTCGTCATTGCTAGATACTTCCCCGTCTTTGTGATATATTTTCTGCCTAGATCAGAAAAGTCTGTGAATTAGTGAGTGACACATTAACTGTCTAATCGATTTCTTATTTTTACCAGGCAATGAAAACTCTTCGGACGGATTTGAGCTCCGAAGGTCGGCTTGACGTTTTGGAACGAGTTATGTCATACAGAGGAGGTGTGCTCTTCTCAATTCGCCCATGTGAGAGATATTTATCCTTGCACAGGATATTCGCCACAGGTTGTTGCGCCGACCCTGATATTTTTGATAATATTAATTGTCTCCAAAGGACCGTAGACGAATAGAACATGAAGCGTTTTCCGGTCACCTGCTTGGCATTGTTGCTACGAATGCGTTGGAACTCGGCGTAGACATTGGCGTTTTGGACGCAGTTATCATGTTAGGGTTTCCATTCGGGATAGCAAACCTGGTAAAGTGCCTGCACCCCCATTAGCTCATGGACATTCACATGGCAGCTATTTTATATAGAGGCAGCAAGCCGGAAGAGCAGGACGCCGAGCCCGGGACGCCCTCGCAGTCATGGTTGCCGACACGCTTCCATTGGACCAGCATTATGTCGACAATCCAAATGAACTCTTTGATAAGTCTGTTGAAGACCTCGTGGTAGACCTGGAGAGCAAAGTCGTTCTCGAGGCACATCTGCAATGTGCCGCCTTCGAAATGCCGTTGGCATTAGAAGATGAAAAATATTTTGGACCATTATTCAAACAGATTTGCGATACTCGTCTGGTCAAGGATAAAGAAGGATGGTACGCGCGCCGACCATTTAAGCTCGGGTGGTTGTTTCCTACGTTTTCGCAGGTACCACACAAATCCGAAGTACATGCCCTTCCCGTCGAAGCATATTTCCATCCGAGGTATCGAAGAAGAACGATACACAATTATGGAGATGACTCCGTCTACACGTCCTGGCGGTGTGCCAGTGATTTTGGAAGAAATAGAACTATCTAGGGCTCTGTTTGAGGCATATGAAGGAGCGGTGGCCAGTGTTCCGTCTAAATTTGCGTTTCTGCGTTGGCTGACGGGATATTTAGTTTCTCCACCAGGGCTTGACTTTCATTGTTTGTTGTTTGAAATTGATAATTCAGATTTCATATAATGGTGCTCAATCAGGTGCAAGAAGTCAGTCATGATTCCAAAACTGCCAAAATAATCCGTGCCGATGTGAACTGGACGACTTCACCAAGGTATGGATAAAACGACGTTGACATTAAACAGTTCTAAGAAAATCAAATATTTAGGGATTTCACGTAAGATTTTATACAAATTCGCTGAGCTGCGTGATGTTAGCGTTCATGAACAGGGACATAAACGCTGTCCAGACATATCGAATCCGTGAGATCAAAGGGTCACCTCACCGGGCGTTCTATGGTCGTGAGTAGAACACAAGTTCACGGCGCTGTTCGACAGGCTGATCGATATTTAGGTGTTGAGATCAAGACAACGATCTACGGTCGGTCGATGCAAATTCACTGATTCTTAATATTGAAACATGTTCTGATCATTTAGGATACTTTAAAATTAGGTTTGGAGACACTATTCAGGTGTTGCCTTCCGTTGACCGATACATGCATCGCAGAAATAAAGCCATCTTGGAAGCTGTTGATCTCGAAACGCCTCCCTTTGACCGGGAGACTACAGGGATGTGGATTGATGTGCCAAAGAAAATTCTGGATATTCTGCGTTCGAAAGGAATACATGCCGCAGAAGCAATACATTCTGCAGAACACGCATTCTTGAATCGATTCGCATTATCCGCTGACTTGAAGACTGAATGCAAGATTCCTCAGAAAGAGTATATGGCCAAAGATTCAAAGCGTAAAAGACCAGGACGGTGCGATTGGTAGCAGCCCCTGCTTTAATTCGCACAATTAAAATTTCTTTTCCTTAGATTGATCTTTTATGATTTGGCTGGTCACAATGGTGGGATAGCGGCGAAAGCGTTTGATCGTGGTAAGTTGATTTTAGAATCAAATTTACTACACTAAGTCCTTCGTGCTTGACAGTTTCTGAGATCATGCATGATTCGTTTGAGGCTGTTGAGTCCTGTGATTGTGCGGACGGGTGTCCAGCATGTCAGGATTTATTTACTAATCTCTCTACAATTTTTGACGTTGCGCGCTATCTAGGTATAAGGAGTTCGACGTGCAAAGAAGGCAACCTTGTGATGTCGAAGATCGGTGCTCAGATAATCATCAGAGGAATCTTGGGTTTGCCGATTAATATCGATGCAATACCTGACCCGGAATCTCCAGTTGAAACACCACAGACCATTATTGAAGCAGATAATGTTCGAGCCGTCGACGGTGTAGAAGTTGAATATTGGGCTAGTTGATGGATCCATATTTCATTATATTTATATGTATCTAAGAATAATCAAACCACCCGGTTTTACAGTCAACCCAAAGGATCAAAGTCCCTTAAATCATCTTTCGTCGGCTTTTTGTTGGATGCAGCTCCCCATTGTTGCACAGGTACAGATGGCGAAAGTAGAGACATCGAAGGTGCGGGTGTTACTTGAGCAGGTGTCGATGTTAGCGGCAATGATGGTGTGAAGTTAATGTTATAGTTAGGTCTTTGAGGTTGGAAGGGGTGCTGGCTAGAGAAACCCGGGGGTGGGATAACTGAGGCTTGTAAGGATTGCTGTGCAGATATGGCAGTGCTTTGGCTAGCGTGTGGATGAGTCCAATTGCTTGTCTGCGATGGTGTCGTGATCATCGTGGATGGATAAAATGAAGTGGGCGGGGCTATCTTCGGCGTGGCAACAGCACTTCCCATTGGACGACTTAGCACTGAATTTGATGATGTATTTGGCTGCATTCGAGGTGAAGAGGGTAAAGATTGCGTGAGAGACTGTGTTCCATGCTGGGGCTGTAACGTTGGACTCTGAATGGCTGGCGGCTACACAGGAGCCTGTTAGGAGACAGACAAATTTGTGAATGCACGGTGAAACGCACCTCAGAAGCAGAGTTAAAAATACTTCCCCAAACATCATCATCCCAGCCTTTACCATTCTCGAGGATTGAGTCAGGCTTGACAGCTGTGTTTTGTGCTCCAGCGACAAGACTCTCAAAATCTAAACTTCCGCTAAGCCCCGCATTCGGAACGCTAACAATGCCGTTCGTTCCTGAACGATCTTCGATCCGCTGGGAGTCTCGTAGGTGTTGATTGTGTTCACGTTCCACACGTTCTCCGAGCTTCCGTATTACAGACATAAACCGCTGGAATTGGTCGATGTTTAGTACTATGCTTTTGTCAATGCGTATCCATCAGTCTGAAAATTGGCACACACAAGGTCCCATTGACATCGTCCATAATTGAGGTAGAACGAGGGTGGCGACAGCTTCCCGATCGACTTTTAACCCCATGGCTTCTTGCACGGCCAAAGTCGCCAGCTGAAAACATCTTGAACTTCAGCCTGGAGCGGGGTAGGAAATTTTGAAACATACCATGACAGCCGGTTCTTTTGTCCGAATCTTCGACAGCAGAGGGACCAATTTTTGAGTCAAACTGGTCTGGGCAACATTCAGTTACGGTGACTTCGCTATCGCAAATGACGTTGTGTACCTGGTCTAGGGTTTTGACCATAGCAAGGAATGTTTGCAGGGTGGTAACTTTCACCGATAATATTCTCGTCCCCGTGAATACAACCTACCCCCAAGTCTTAAAACAATTTTGACTTATAGTTACTGAATGGAACTTACCGCGACTCGAGGGAACAAAACGCCTTGTACTTCCGCGTAGTCAATAGTCTCGCAAAGGTCTGGTACAACTTTCAGGGCGCGCTCTTGCACCTGTGGATTCATCGCATCGCACGACTTAACAGTTGATAAGAATGCTCACCACGGCATGTTCGGATTCAAGGGCATTATAAACAAGTGGTAGGACGTCTAAACGGTGATGAAAATGTAAAATGCTTCACGAGGATGAAAAATTATGGTACTTACGCTCTCTGAAGACACCTTTGTCTGTTTTACTCTGGATCAACGCAATGTTCTCCAGAAGGGTCAGCATGTTTTGCGGCGGGTCTTTCACAGCGAACAGTGGCTTCAAACTGGGGAGGACAAGAGAGGCGAATTGGCCGGATGAAAGAGAAGTGGATATAGCAAACACATTTGGTAAGATGTAAGGAAGGAGGTGAGTATCTTTCATCTGTGATATTTTTAGCATTGCGCTTGAGGTGATACGCCCGACCGCATACGTACCTCTTCTAACAGAGATGGTAGTATTTTCCGTGTTCTCAAGCCTTCAGAAAACCTCTCAAGTACCCCTGTAAGACCCTTCATGAATGTAATCTTTTCCTCCCGAGACTTCGACGCAAATGTCGATCTGTCCAGGAAGTTCAATGTCGAAATGGGTAAGGATGAGAAGAACGGGTAAGTCGGTAGAGCTTCTGGCGTAGGACGTTCGTGTGAGTGCCGGGTGACCATAGATGTTAGCAAGCCTATGAACAGGTCAATTCAGTCACACGATTCGCGCGATGAAATGAACCTACCGCGAAGATCTGGGTCAAATCTCTCCATGTTCGGGAGGGCACGACCCGCATTGTCTCGAAGGGATGACAAATTATTATGGTTCTTGAACGGTGGGTTTCCTTTACTGTGCGCAGCGTAAATGAGGCACCCTAAGGAATACATATCGGAAGCTGTGACAAGTCGTTCGTCCAATGCATACTCAGGTGCTTAATTCAAAATGAGAATTTCTCTTTGTTAGGATGGCATTGACGCGTACCCATGAAATCAAAAGATCGTTGCACGTAGGTTGGCATATACCGATCATGCATTGGAGACGTCCACCTCGTTGGCTTCCCATCTGGCCCAGACAGCGGTATTGTGAGTCCCAGTCCAGATAATTTCCAGTCTCCCTGTTAATATGTGCCATGAACATGCCAGTTCAAGTTTCAAAGAACCATACGGACGGAGGAATTGATGAGAATCGTCTCAGGATTTATATTGGAATGTATTAAGCGACCCGAAGTATGTAAAAAGGTCAAGCCCTTGCATAGTTGTAGGATACCTTTTTGAATCTGTTTTAAATAGTTTAATATAATATTCTCATTTATAAGGAAAATTTACGAACTTCTACTTCATCGAGTTCAACCAATGGAGTTGACAAAGTGGGCGATGGTATTGACAGATACAACGATGACAGCAGTGGTTCGGTAGCAAATATAAGTTCGGATCTGGTTTCCTCCAAAGGCTCAACCATCTCTGTCGAAGGAATTCAAGGGACATCGCGAAGGACTCATATTACCTGAACGTACCCAAGATACTTGGATGGCGAAGTCTTCCAAGTGCAGAAGCCTGACGCATCCAAAAGTTTCAGTGACGGTAAGAGGACAGAAAGACCACATTAAAACCTCCGCCTTTAGAGCATCTATCACTCTATCCCTCCCACTCGCCATGGACTTGTCTCCGTCCAGTACTTTCTTTTCAAATAACCATACGGAAACGCGCTTGTTTGTGACCTTGTGCGTCGCCGACTGAACGCGCCATAATCCAACATGAAATGAAGGCGTATGCGATGTCACAGGTAACTGTGTTGATGGCGTACGGGATGGACCTGGTGTTGACGATCGACTTCCGCTGCCGCTTCCTGAGGACCCAATATTATATGACTGAGAGATAGCGGTTCTGGAAAAAAATGAAGTTGCCGCAGCCAACATTTCTGTAGATGCTATGTCAGTCTTTCAACCAAATAAATCGAATCGAGACTTTTGCAAATGTGCGCGGACGGAGGTGATGATGTTGAAGCCCTCAAGCCTAATTTGGGTATACCAGCTTCGTGTCACACCCCACCATAAGTCACACCGTCAAAAGATGTATTAACGAATCTATACGGAGCCACGCGTAGAGGTCAAGCTCAATGCCGGTAAATTTTGCGCCTCATCCAAGGAGTGTTCACTCCCCAAGCCATCCCGTGAATCCGTCGTCAATTCAACCAATTCGTCATGGTGAAATGCTGGCAATCGATTCGCGGTATTTGAAGGGGGGCGAAGAGAAATTCGTATTATATGCTAAACCAAAATCAAGTGAGGGGCTAAGGCTCTCTTTGTTAGGCTCACCTGTTGTGCAAGCACTCCTTCAATGAAGCATGAAATTTCCGATACATTTCGATTGAGGCACAGTTCGCACATCATAACACTCGCACCTTCTCTTGATTCGTCAATTCTGTGAATGTCCGCACCTCCCAGAACTACTTCGCGCTTGCTAATTCTCCGACCGCCATCAACCCATAAAGTTGACCGCCGAACAAGCAATATGCGAATCGTTGGGAGTAATAATTTCGTCAGCGCCGGAGAATTGGGACAAAGAATTGTGAGTGACAGTGGGATTGGTCGTGTGGCGGGGTAGGATGTAGGCGCTGGTAAAGTAAGCTATTGAGAAGTGACTTAGAAGATCACAGACAAAGAGATCTGTCCCAAAAAAAGCACTAACAAAAGCACGTGGGATTCCAGAGCAATGCGATTGCTCACAATTTTGCGTCCATTTCGGCTCAATTTGTATGACCTTGAATCCACTTGACATAGCGTGAGCCCAAGATGGGCATGATGGATCGCCTAAGAAACATGGGATCGATGTCGGAATTGCTGCTCTTGCATACGACCGAGGTAGGAAGTTAAGGAGAGCACGAATTCTGTAGCACAAATTAATAAAATACGAAATCCCAGTGGTGTGGGAAAAGATGAAACTAACGTCTCGTGGCGACGCATTCCCTTTCGCGTCAAGTCAATGCGTAGTTCATATGTAATATCGCAAGTAATGCCGGGGTGATATATGCTGCAGGTTGGAGGTAGCAGATAATTTTTCCCAGAGACGTAAGTGGGGAACGGAAGAGAAAATGAATATTGTGCGGATGCATTTGGGTGCGAAGGATATATGTCCGCGCGAACGGAGACAATAGAAAGATTTAGAGAGCTGGTGATTAGCCCTCGCTCAGACGCTAATGTTACTATCTTCCCTTCCAGCTATGCAACGTAAATTAGCATATATGTTGAGGTTTATCAAACCAAATTCACCCTAGCAGTGGCTCTGATGATTTTGTCAAGAGAGCCTTTGATCGTGACAACGCCTTCGACTGACGCATTCCGTCCGTAGGAGGGATTCGGGGTTCCCCAGATTTTCGGACCCAAATTTAATTCCAGGTGAGGCGTTCCATAAACATACTCCTGTGTGGAACTGGAAGACGTAGGCTGACTGAGTTGAGGATGTAGCTGTTCCCCATGTCCTAGTGCGGCTGACGAGTACGGCGGGGAACTGGGCAGTTCAGTGGAATAAGGTGGTGGTACTGACGATTCCATTGTTGTGAACGCCACATCAACACAGTTTCGCTAAAGTACACGTTTGGGAATGACTCGATGTACGGGTCCAATACAGTACGTTTGATGGACCCTTCGGGTTTCAGTCCTCCAAGGGATGAGTAAGTAGTACACGCTGGCTCGATGTACGGTTCAATATGGTACGTTTGATTGACCCTTCGGGTTTCAGTCCTCCAAGGGTTGAGCAAGATTTACACGACGTTCACCCGATGTACAGTACCTTTGATTGAACCTTCGGAGTTCAGTCCTCCAAGGGATGAGTAAGTAGTTCTGTGTTATCCGTGCCTGATCAGTCAGCTAAAAAAACATCCAGGATTAACCGCAGAGTAGTGGGATTGAGGCGATATAGCAAAGTGAGGAACTAAGTATGAGAGACGTGAAATCTCGTGTTTATAAGATTGGAGATTCCGCCAAGCACATGGAAGAAGGAACTTGAGTGAAGATCAGGCACCGCGTACCGGTGTATTCCGGTTACTTTTCTGGAGATCCCTTCGTTCAGATATACCGAAGACGAAACATGTCAGATATTATTTTAGAACTTAGTACCGGTCTCAATCGGGCTCAAGGTGTTTCAGAATTGTCCGCAGACAGGTTGTCCCTACGACGATTGAACACGAGTTTCGCGTTGATGCGGGTAGGTATATTCGTTGAATGTCGTACTGCATAAATTCAATGCATGTAAACTTCAAATCGTTGGAAAGTCGGTCAACATAAATCCCTATAGCTATGGTCTTTCTTGCTGAAATATGACTAGTGTCGCGTGGATTATCACTGGCTGAGAAAACGCAAATTTGACGGTAAATCTCTGCAAATTGATTCCGACGAGATTCAAAGCACCACTCTTTGATGATAACAGCACCATATGCATGTCATAAATCAGACTGCCAGTCGGAAGTAAAGCAGTAGTAAAATATTGTAAAACGGATTTCATTCGAACATTAATTTGGAGCGGGTTGCATGCGCGCATATATATATAGTCACATACACTGGGAAACGATTGGAGATTGGACTGTTGTATAAAAGAAGTGCTTGTCCGTTCTTAAGATGATGTTTCCGAGATGACACTTTGCCTGCTGAGCCCCAAGGCCATCAAGAGAACAGATTTATTGCCAAGGGTGAAGACCCAGATAGTCGGTTTAATTTGTTCATCACACTTTTGCTACGGTGCAGTGTTACTCAAGTCAATCAGTCATTGTTATTGACAAAACGCGCGGAATGATCACAAATAAGAACTTGAAAGAGAACAGAAAGGCACGCACCCTGTGTTCGTATTTTCGGATAGAATTTTACGTGCATTCATGCAGTAATATTATTTCAACGTTACTCCCCCCTTCACAGCGGATATCGTTTCCTTAACCGACGGACAAAGTCGTGTTCAAGTGACTTCGGGATATCCTGCTAGGTGACTGATTCTGAAACGCTTTGACCATACCATAGAGATGTTCGAAAGTTCTAATATGATATCCCCTTGCCTTAAGCAAGGGCACTGCAGCCCGGAAATCGTGGGAATTTTGAGATATCCCCAGTTTTATCATACAAGCTCATTTAAGCTTTACATGTCCCTTCGCACGTATGCTTCAATCCTTAAATCCACTTTTTGAACGAAATTTTGCAAAACGCGTCCGTACACCAACAGTTTTGTCGACGAGCCTCACAGACCATATAAGGGTTAGTCATTTTGCTACTTAAGCTGCACGTGAACTTCGCGTGGATTAAACTCCGCCAAAGAATGCCGATTCATTGCCGAACGAGGCCGATGGTCCATTGTCTAACAGTCTGAC